>JAVKPL010002405.1:0-185842 GCA_032173675.1 Gastrolobium villosum
GATGGATTTGCTGACTTATGTAGGTAAGTGTGTTTGCTGTGTTTCTGATTTATCTATCTATCTTCCCTCAACTTGCTGGCCAAAGTTGCCCTTTTGAGGGGTGGTATTGTGGAACACCTCCACATTTGCTCATTTACTGTGCTAAGATAAAGACCACTGTACCCTTCTGAATGGCGCGAGAATGACAATGACGTAGCTTCACTTTTTGTCCACTTCTTTAGAATCTGTACTTGCCAAAGACCAAGAATAGCACACAGACACTTTTTCTCTTGCTTTTCGTTCAAAAACTTATTAAAGTCAGGGCTAATTTTATAAACTCACACGCATTTTCCCATCTATATATTACTAATAACCAAATATAGACTTTATAAATGTTACCTTATTTTCCAGTAAATTTTTTTTCAACCAAACAACTTTTTTTTTTTTTACATTTTTCTACTAATCTCACTTCCCACCCATTTCCCTATACATAACATTTCCCTATCATTGGTAATATTTCTTCTGAACCAAACGCCCCTTAGTTATTAATATATGTTTTTGTGATGGGACGATTGGCAGGAAACAATAGTCAGCATGGCAATTGCTGGTGCAATTATTGGAGCAGCTTCAGGTGGTTGGGTTAATGATGCTTATGGACGAAAGATGGCCACTCTTATTGCTGATGTTATCTTTATTTTTGGAGCAATTGGAATGGCTGCTGCACCAGATCCTTATGTTCTCATATTGGGACGTCTTCTTGTTGGTGTTGGTGTTGGCATTGCTTCTGTCACCGCTCCTGTCTATATTGCCGAAGCATCACCTTCTGAAATTAGGGGTTCATTAGTAAGCACTAATGTCCTCATGATAACTGGTGGACAGTTTCTTTCCTACATCGTTAACCTTGCTTTTACAAAGGTTAATTACTTTTCCATCATCCCAAAAATGTTTGTTTTGCTTTTGTACGTGTATTGTTTCAATTGCCACCTTTCACAATATTATTCCCCTCCAGGTCCCCGGGACATGGCGATGGATGTTGGGAGTTTCAGCTGTGCCAGCCGTTGTTCAGTTTATTCTCATGCTCTTCCTTCCAGAATCCCCAAGATGGCTCTTTATAAAGGTAAAAAACTGCATTAATTACTAATTGCTCTCAATTCATGAACAATGATCAAAGTGTCATTTTTTGGTAAATTTTTTATCCAAATATCACGCGAACAGTACTTATTAGCTTTCGCCAATAATTTCGTGAGAGATGGTCATATTGCAGACCAAATTCGCTATCACCGGTAGCGAATTATGACATGTCAACTTTTTCATGTGAAAATGTGTCACGTGTCACAAAATGATTGGCGAACGTAATTCGCTACCAGTCATAGCGAATTATGACACGTGGCAGTATGGTAAAAAGTAATGTTCGCGTGTCATTTGCATAAAATTTTTGCAAAAAAATGATATTTTGTTCATTGTTCCCTCAAATCAAGAACTGTCTCGTGGATGTTTTACCATTTTTTCTTAATTTTTTATTTTTGTCTTCAATTCATGTGCATGCAGAATAGGAAAAATGAAGCTGTTGATGTGCTTTCAAAGATCTATGACGTTGCAAGGTTAGAGGACGAAGTTGATTTTCTAACAGCTCAGTCAGAGCAAGAACGACAAAAAAGGACCAATATCGGATTCGGTCATGTTTTTAAATCAAAAGAAATCAGACTTGCATTCCTTATTGGAGCTGGACTTCAGGTAATATAAATATATAAGGGAATGATCCTGTCATATACCGTATGGTTTGCGCTCAAAGATACCCTATAGATAGGTACTTTGGTTGGCTTATAGTCAGTATTCCAATCACTGCGCACAAATAATAGGTTTATAGCTAAAATGTGAGTGTGTGACAGTGTTGACTGTAATAGTAAATAGGTCAAAAAGTATGTACATGAGGTCTTTAGCCTCTTATTTATAAGGGTTACCCCTAGGGTTTGTATAGATCTCCCAGTTACAGTAAGATTCAACTTCCTTTATATTGAGATAAGGGCTCTATCTTGAGTAGCTTTGTTATTTGATGTTATCAGGATAATTAAGTATTTATCCTTTAGTGGATTCTTAGGTAGGTAGTTAAGATGTGATATATATTCATAACAGATCCATTTACAAATTACACTATGTATTCTCTGAAATACATAGTGTAATCTAATATACTTTCGCGAATAAATAATGTAATTTGTAAATATATGTTAACTTAATTGAAAGCCATAGTGTAGTAAAGTTAATGAGTTGGTTTATGGTTGATGGCTGTGCATGCAGGCGTTTCAGCAGTTTACAGGCATAAACACAGTGATGTACTACAGCCCAACGATTGTTCAAATGGCTGGGTTCGAATCTAATGAGTTGGCTCTTATGCTGTCACTCATAGTTGCTGGCATGAATGCTGCTGGAACAGTTCTTGGCATTTACCTAATTGACCATGCAGGAAGAAAAAATTTGGCTCTTTGTAGCCTAGCAGGAGTATTTGCATCTTTGATCCTCTTGTCGGTGGCATTTTTAAATCACTCACCCTCTGATCAATTGTATGGATGGCTTGCAATTTTGGGTTTAGTCCTTTATATTGCATTTTTCTCACCTGGGATGGGACCTGTGCCGTGGACTGTGAACTCAGAGATATATCCTGAAGAATATAGAGGAATATGTGGGGGTATGTCAGCTACTGTTTGTTGGGTTTCAAATTTGATTGTGTCTCAGAGCTTTCTTTCAATAGCTGAAGCTATAGGGACTGGTTCTACCTTCTTGATTCTTGCTGGTATATCCGTGCTTGCCTTTCTGTTTGTGCTTGTCTATGTTCCTGAGACCAAAGGATTGACCTTTGATGAAGTTGAACTAATATGGAAGGAGAGAGCTAGGGGCAAGAACCCTGACGCACGGAACCTTCTTGGACCAGAATAATTTGGTGTCTTCTTGTATGATTTCTTAAGCACATTTCACACACATCTAATTATATATATATAAATAATATGGGAGGGTTATATTTATAAATTTTTTATTTATAAACTCTTACAAAATATACTATATATTTTCGGAAGTGCATTAGGTTATATTATGTATTTCCGTTCCAGGAGTACATAGAGTAATTTGTAAAAAATTATAAAAAAAAATATAAATAGATTATTATATATATATATATATATATATATATATATATATATATATATATATATATATAGACACACACGTTCTCAAACAAGCAAAAGCGAGGCCACTATTTAGATTATGGTTTACTGGCACCAGCCTGTAAATTCAACTATTTATCATAAATATATAGGATAAGCAATTTCCATGATACAAAAAACATATAAAGAATCTTTGGATGAAAATGTGTTAGAGAATAATATAAATCATTAAAAAAATCATTACTTAACAACTTAAGATTTTGGATTATTTCTTGAAACATTAAACTTTAAATATAAGGGTTTGGTGTATTGTAAAATTTTACCGGACAAATGACATAAATTATGTCATTTTTCGATATATATAAGGATTTAATGTTTTTTAGTTTAATACAAATATAAAAGTACGTGGAGTTTATATAGGATCATATAAGAAAAATAGAGAGAGAAAATGAATAATTTTTTTTAATTTTAAAATATAAATAAAAATAAATTTCTGTGTCTATCTCTCTTATAAAATAACATAACTTTATGTCATTTCAAATAACAAATAATTTTCCTAAATATAAATATAGAAATTTCTTAAGATTTTGGATTATTTCCGAAACATTGTAATCACTTATAATTTTGATTAAACCTTTAACAGAAATTTTTTTTTTTTTTGAAATTTTTTTGCTTAACTTGTCGTAGATATCATATGAGTGTGCTAGTTGATCAAGTGGACTCTCACTCATTTCAAAATATTGATTGATGAATAGATGAGGATTGGGCAATTCCTAGAATGGGTTGAAAATCAAAATCAAGAAATACTTATAACAATTGACATAAGGACTAAAGTGGTCATTTTTTCATAATTTTAATGACCAATTTGATCCTTTTTTATTGTCAAGGATTAAAACGAATTTCATAGATATAGCCGGAATGACAAAAGGGTGTTTAGTCAAATATTGATTGATGAGTAGATGAGGATTGGGCAATTCCAACCTACAGCGTGCAAAATTTCGTCGTTATACAGATATGAACATATTTAATAGCATATAATGCTGTCAAAAAAGGTTAGACCATTATTTAATTTTATGTTTTTCCCGTGCATAACTTTCCTCGTACATATACAAATATGAACATATTTTTCTTTCTCTTTAATAGCATACTCTCTATTTTTGTGTTTATATTGGAAACAAAGGCTAGTAACATAACATTATTTATTTTTTTTGGCATGGAAAAAGAATGATCTAACCTTTTTTACAGCATCATATGCTATTAAATACGTCCATATCTCGTGCGATGAAAGCCTAGCTCGTGTAATGAAAATAGAATTTCGTAAAAGATAAGGATGAAATTAGAGAATGAAAAAGATTCGGTCATAATCAGTTCTGGAAATTTTCAAAGGAAAAAATATTCGGTAATTTTTTTTGCTAAAATTAAATTACGTCAATAAAAAATTTCAGTTGAAAAATTTTGACAATTTTTTCAGTTGGAACTTTTGACAAAATTTTTCATCAAAAATTCTGATGGGATCTTTTTCGACAAAAATTTCAATGGAATCTTTTATTTCAATCGAAAATTTTGATGGGTTTTTCTTGCATAAAAATTTTAGATTCAATTTTTGTTCCATCAAATGTTTTGCTAAAATAATTTCCTTTGCCCAAAATTTTGACGAATTTTTTTTTGTCGACATTTTTTTTATGGAATTCTATTTAAATTTCATTACAAACTGCCGATAAAAATATTTTCCATCTAAGTTTTTAGCAAAATTATAGTTAAATTCTGATGCAAATTGAAACTATCTGTTGACGGAAATATTTTGGAATAAAACAATATGTTTCAATGCTAATTTAGATATGTAACATGCTTTGAATAGAAAATTTTATTTTTATTAATGAGCAGTTGAAATTTTCTATTAAAACACATCACTGCTGGAAAATTTATTTTTACTTATATTATGTTTATAATTTATTTTATATCGATAAATATTTAAATTTATATACTTTTAAATAATAAAAATTTTCTTGAAGCCAATAAATTGGCCAGTGGATCAGCATAATTCAACTTGCTAAATTATAGGGATTTTAGAGTTAGAGCTAAACAAGGTTTTACTACCAAAAAAAATCTTAATGGTTTATAGCCAAATATAGTGATTTGTGGGTTGACACACCACTTCAACCTTTTTGACACTTGGATAAATCTTTGGTACAACTATTGTATTTAAGTGGATATAATTTTTTTTCATTTTTAGAAAAAAAGTGTAACATATTGTTGTAAAATAAATTTGATAAGTGTTAAATTTTTTTCTAAAAATGGAAAAAAATAATTGTTGTTAAAAAAATTTAAAAGACTTTAATGTTTTTATAGTGAATATAGATATATTATGTACAAAAATTTACTCCATATTTGATGGTATGGATTAAATTTAAAAAAATTATAATAAGAAAAATTATTGTGAACTTGTTGTAATTTTATTTTTTTCTTAATAGTTTGGATTTAAATCCACAAATAATTGTTGTTAGAATTTTTTTAAAGACTTTAATGTTTTTATAATAAATATAGATAAATTATATACATTCACTTTCAAAACGATGCTATTTTGGATTCAAAAATTAAAACAAAAAAACTATTATAATTCAAATATAAATTATAATTAAAATGATCTCGTTCTGGCTCAATATAAATAAGTTATTTATATTAATTGAAAAAATTAATTTAACTATTTTTTAAATTTTATTTATATGTCCTAAATCGAGTAATTGTAATTTGTAAGGAGTGGATATGATATGACTCATATGAGATGAGGTAAAATGCTTTCCTTCGTGTTTACTCGATTTCGCGTGTAAATTTACAACCCTACTGGCCGGTTTTAATTACACTGATAGCTACAAAATTTCCCGTTCTTACATCACTCATTCACACTAGTTGAGTTGAGAAGAAAAGGCGGCGCATTGAGAATATCCTAGCCGCCACCTCAGTTGTTGAGCGCAGTGTACTGTGCAGTATATTCAGAAATTTCAATCCAAACAGGCAGCAGAACAGAACGCCGTAAGCTGATCCTTTCCGACGTCGTTTAGGTTTCCATCGCCGTCTATGGCCACCGTGATCCGCAGCCCTATTGTCTTTCCCTCCACCCACGCCTCCACTTCCGTTCCTTCTTCCCGTATCATCCTCCATTTCCCTTTTCCTCAAACCTCAAAACCCTCTCACTCTCACTCCCGGTTCCAATCCACCTTTACCACCACACATCCGAAATGCACTTTTACCATTTCGTGCTCTCAATCTCAATCTCAATCTCAACCCGAATCCACTCTGCGGCGTCCCCCTTACATCCCTAACCACATCCCTGACCCATCCTATGTTCGCATCTTCGACACCACCCTCCGCGACGGCGAGCAGTCCCCGGGCGCTTCAATGACTTCCAAGGAGAAACTCGACGTCGCTCGCCAGCTGGCCAAGCTCGGCGTCGACATCATCGAGGCTGGCTTCCCTGCTGCCTCCAAGGACGACTTCGAGGCCGTCAAAATGATCGCCAAAGAGGTCGGCAACGCCGTCGACGCCGTCGACGATTACGTTCCCGTTATCTGTGGCCTCTCGCGATGCAATGAGAAGGATATTCGAACTGCTTGGGAAGCAGTTAAATATGCGAAAAGGCCTAGGATTCACACTTTCATAGCCACGAGTGCCATTCACATGGAGCACAAGTTGAGAATGACTAAAGACCAGGTCATTGACATTGCTCGCAATATGGTCAAGTTTGCTCGCAGTTTAGGGTGCGATGATGTTGAGTTCAGTCCTGAAGATGCTGGCAGGTTTCTCTCTCTCTTTTTCTGCTCTTATTTCTAGTGTCTCTTTTTGCTTGGTGTTCAATTATCTTGTGTTTATGCTACCAGATCGGATAGGGAGTTTCTTTACCAAATTCTCGGAGAAGTTATCAAGGCTGGGGCAACAACGCTCAACATACCCGACACCGTCGGCATAACAATTCCAAGTGAATTTGCAAAATTGATTGCTGATATCAAAGCTAATACCCCTGGAATTGAACATGTTATTATTTCCACTCACTGTCAAAATGATCTTGGACATTCTACTTCCAACACCATAGAGGTATCCCCATATCTTTTCCACTTGATACAAACAATTAAACTAGATTGTAAATTTATCTGCTCTTGGTTGCTTTCAGGGTGCACGTGCTGGTGCAAGGCAACTGGAAGTGACAATTAATGGGATTGGTGAAAGGGCTGGGAATGCCTCTTTAGAAGAGGTGAGGGTCAATCTTCCATTGTGTTAATTGATGTAATATAATAACCATGACTTGACCGTAATCATGCAATGTTCCGTTGAATGTGTATTTTCTCCATGTAATTTATATGAATCATGAAAGAATGTTCTCCATCAGGACTCATGCCACCTTTGCATATTCAGCCCTTAAATAATATGTTCCATTTTTTTACCACATTTCTAGCTTCAAAAGTGGAAGTTTTAGTACTTCTATTGATCTCAGTCATCAATATTTGGAGGCTTCTATTTTATAGTGTTTTTAACTTGTTTATTTTTCTTTCTAGGTTGTGATGACCCTCAAATGCGCAGCAGGTGTCTCTGGCAGTCTGTACACTGGAATTAATACGAGGCACATCTTTATGACAAGCAGGATGGTTTTATATCTGAAACTAACCTTTGTGTTTGTTCTTTTCCCTTTTAAAGAACTTTATTAATTGTTTGGTTTATCATAATCTTTTTCAATAGGTCGAGGAGTACACTGGTTTGCAGTTACAGCCACACAAGGCTCTTGTGGGAGCTAATGCCTTCGCTCATGAAAGTGGCATACATCAGGTTGGTTATGTTAAATGCATACATGTGTGTATATCTGTATTATAGGACTTAAACCCTGGCACTTACCGTTGTATGGTGTTTAAATTTATAATTTGCAAACAAAAACCATTACACCTGAAATGAGCCCAAGTTAATTCTAAGATGGCATGTCTTACCAGAAGTTACTTAGCATATTGGCCAAAAAATAGAATTTGTTATATCAAAGGGTTGCTGCCTTGTGACTTGGTGATCATGACAACCTCTCTCCTCCCAGGGGTAAGGTTGAGTACATCTGACCCTCTCCATATGGAAAAATGGTGCAAGACTCATGTACTTCCCCCCGGCAACACACGCTTTTTCCCCCTCAATTCCAAGCTGGGCATTGCATGTTAATCTTTACATGCTGACAAATTTCGTAGAATATTTTGGGTACATAGATTGTGCTGGATAGTTTAAATTAAAAAAATAAAACCTTCTTTGCATGTGACTTTGCCATCCTGGTCCAAATCAGGGCATTAAAAGTGGATTACCAATCCCATAGAATGAGGTTGAGCTTGATTTCTATGTTTGATTTTGATTTTGCAATTTAGAAAGATATACTTTATAAAAGAAAAGAAAAAAATTTAAACTTCAGTCAAATGGCCCTTGTAAGAGTCAACCTTGAGCCTTATTACACACACACACACGCACACACACACACACACACACACACACACACACACACACACATATATATACATTGGTTCCTTTTACATACAAGAATTTGATTTGATTTCCTTCACATAAATACAGCCAGACTTCCATTTCTATTTTTTTTCCAGGTTCAGCACATTTTTTTTTGTCTGTTTTAGGAGCTAGTGCGTTTTACTTTTGCGAGAATTCCAAAAAAGTAACTCTTGATACCATGAAAGAAAAATAATTAATGAGCGGTTATTCAAGCCAAAATTAACTGATACATTATACATAATAACCACTTTGGTGGTTTTTCCCCCTTCGTGGTAAATATTATTAACTGGAGTTACTTATCTGAAATCCGAACATATTTTTTTGGTGGCTTATGCCTAAGCCAACCTCGATGCTGTCCTTTAATATCCTGCCCTTTTTATTTTTTCAAAAAACTGTGTTGTAGGATGGAATGCTAAAAGACAAACGTACATATGAAATAATATCTCCCGAGGACATTGGCTTTGAAAGATCCAACGAAGCTGGTATTGTGCTGGGGAAGCTTAGGTATGTTATTTACTTTTTGCCTTAACAATTATATCTGCATGGATCTTGTACACCCTGCTAATCCTTTGCATCTGTGATTTTCAAATTATTTAGAATTTATTATCATCTGTTAAGAACTATATGTAACATGAATACTTACAGTCAGCATGACATGATAAAACAAGTTGTAAAAATAATTTAGTTTATCCTTCTATGTTGCCGCCAAGTGATTATTAGGTCTTAAGCATGATTTTGTGTATTTAACCATTCTTTACTTATCACTATTCTTTTAAGTTGATAAAATGTGAAATATTCACCGGGAAAATCTTATTTTATATGACTGGAGCTTTGAGAATCCCATGTACAATTGAATCCTGGTCAACTTTAAAGTTCATCTCGGTTTCAAAGTATCGCACCATATTCTTCGTGACTAAACTCTTTACATCTTGCTTGAGAAGGATTTTGATACCATGTTGAAAAATTAGTTTTATAGGGAGGAAATATGTTACGAACCCACAAACACGAATAGAGACATGGTATGAAAGGTAGAAAGAGAAAGAAGGAATCTTTATTGATTGTTGAATATCAATCAGAAAGGAGAGAGATTTTCTCCAAGGATTTCTCTCTTACAATTGAGCCATTGTTTTGTTTTCTCAATGTTAACAACTCTTTATCTACTCCCTTCTGCTGCTGCTCCTATTTAAGCCAAACTCCTGCCCTTTGAATCTCTCTAACTAACCACTGATACTCGACTGTAACTAACTGTTGATATCTGGGAATCTCTTAACAATACTCCGCCCTAAGATCCTCATCTTTTGTAGCTTTATAACTATTATGTCATACACGAGTGTATCTTTTCAGCAGTATTTTGACCGACATGGCTCTTTATTTGTTGTTTGTTGTCTTTTTAATGACTGATTCATGTTCTTGTTTCCTCTGGCACCTTGTGCAAATAATTGTCTTCTCTTCTACTTTATCCCCAAAAAAAAGTCTGCTTTTTTAGTTTCTCCTCCTAACAAGCACTTGTGCTCCTATTGATGCAGTGGACGCCATGCTTTGAGAAAGCGACTTGAAGAGGTATCCAAATATTTGAGTTGAAGCTAAAATCTTATTGAATGTTATCTTCTGTTTTATGAATTATTCTCTGTTGTTTCAGCTTGGTTATGAACTTAATGATGACGAATTTCAGAGTTTATTTTGGCGTTTCAAAGCAGTGGCTGAGCAAAAAAAGGTAAATAAGAACTAGTGATTTTCTTTCCGTTTGAGTGCTACTGATTTTAATATGCAAGGCATTACATCTAGCTTGCATTGACTCAGTCAACAACTTGGGTCTAATTGTCTTTTGATATGCAATATTTTATATCAGGAAATTAATTCGGACAGTAATAAATAAAGTTAGCTCTTTCCTGTATAGAATCAAAGCTGGAGGATGAGATAATGGGTTCTATATATGTTAGACGCATGCTGGTTAACTTGCTTTATTTTGTATCAGAGGATTACTGATGCTGACCTCAGAGCATTGGTATCAGATGAAGTTTTTCAGGCAAAGCCTATCTGGAAGCTTGGTGATTTGCAGGTAAATTGAAATATGTTTTGAAATATGATGTAATGGCTTGACAACAATAGAACAAACATAAGCTAATCAGTATTCCATCAAGTGCAGGTGACTTGTGGAACACTTGGTCTTTCAACAGCAACTGTCAAACTTGTTAGTATTGATGGTAGTACACAAGTTGCTTGTTCTGTTGGTACTGGACCAGTGGATTCGGCTTACAAGGCTGTTGATCTGATAGTGAAGGTTTGAAGTTGTATATATTCCTTGTCTCTGTTATCCTATCGCTTCCTTTTGATTTTGAAAGCTTATTGGACTACTCTTAGTATTTATAGGTAGTGTACTTCACTTAATTATTAGTTCTAATAGGAGTATTAGGTATTATAAAACATTACATCCTATCAATAATATTTTCAGTATTAACCATCTTTATCTCTTTCCCTTTTTCCCTAACCCTAAACCTGAAATTCTTAATAGATTTCAAATCTAAGATGTTTTCTCATCACCCTGATTTACACGTTTAATTGAATTAGGCTGGTATTGTTAGCACTATAGGTATGATGGATTAATCTTCTACTCTTATTTTTATGCAGGAACCAATAGCTCTTCTTGAGTACTCGATGAATGCAGTCACCGAAGGCATTGATGCAATTGCCACTACACGAGTTTTAATTGGTGGGGAGAAGACTCCTACTACTACTCTACCTTTAACTGGAGAAACTGTTCATCGAACATTTAGGTTTGTTGAATTCTGAATTGGATTGCTTTAGTGTATCTTGTTCTTTCTAATGATCCATGGATACCATATATTTTTATTTTTTTATAGTGGGACCGGAGCAGGAATGGATGTTGTTGTTTCCAGTGTCAAGGCCTATATTGCTGCAATAAACAAGATGTTGGGTTTCAAGGAAACATCTTCGACTGCTGCAAAAATCCCAATTTCTGCATCAAAGATTTGAGAATTGGTGTTACTGCTTTGGTCACAGTTGCTTGTGATTTCTTGTTTACTGTGCAAAGAGAAAGAGAACGTTACAGTAGCATCCCTACCTTTCTCAAGTCTCCGTATTAAGAGATTGAAGCTGTATTTTAACATGATTTTATTTGCATTTCTTAGTTTACCAATACCCAATTAAAAGATTGAAGCTGTATTTTAACATGATTTTATTTGCATTTCTTAGTTTACCAATACCCAACTAAGGCTAGCTAGGTATTGATAAACTAAGAAGTGTAAATAAAATCATGTTAAGATACAGTTTCAATCTCTTAATACGGAGACTTGAGAAAGGTAAGGATGCTTAGCAACCAATGTAATTTAAGTCCGTTTTAAATATTCAGACTACAGAGATTCTTTCCTTTTTTGTTTTTTTTTAGGGTGTCCTTTATGGAAGTCATGTATGTGCTTTGGTGATACAACGGTTGAAGTGTTTTGTTTTAATGTTTTTTCTGTCCCATTTCTCTTTGTGCATAATAAAAACATGGCCATCTTAAGTTTTCACCTTAGAGCCGAGTCCATAAATGTCAATGGGCCAATTCCTCCCATTAGGTTGGGTTAGGACCAAAAAACTAACATGGCCAAAAACTTCATGGGTTAGGGTTAGCCAGTGAGTTATTTAAATTTATAATTTCATAAAATTTTATTTTTTTTATCATATTCAATCACTATTAGAAAAGGTTTCATTATTGACGGAAAATATTGTCAAAAATTGTTATTGAATTTTTGATGAAAATAGAATTCTGTAAAAAAATAAAGATGAAATTAGAGACGAAAAAAGATTCGGTCATAATCATTGATAGAGGTTTTCAAAAATAAAAATATTATGTGAAATTTTGGCCGAAATTAAATTCCTTCGAAATTCTTGTAGGAATCTTTTTTGTCAACTTTTTAGAAAATAATTTCCATAGAAAATTTCAATTTTGACGATATTATTTTTCGTCGAACTTTTTTACGGAATTGTAGTTAAATTCTATTGCAAACAAAAAAATTATTTGTACTGATTCGCAACTAAAATTTTTTGTTAAAATATATCACTATTGAAAAAATTATTTTTACTTTGTTTGTAATTTATTTTATATGTATAAATATTTAAATTTATATATTTTTTTATTTTTAAATAATAAAAATCCTGGTAAAAAAAAAAATTTGGCCCAGAACTAGCTCTAACTCAATTCGCTAAATAATAAAACTTTAAGGGTTACGGCTAAAAAAGAACTTTACAAAGGCTTGAGTCTAGTTTTATATAATGTTACACGACATGTTACTTGTAACAAAAATAAACCAAAAACAAGCATTATTAATGTAAAATAATTTTTATTAATATTTTGATATATTATTATTATTATATAAATTTTATTTTAAATAATATTTAATAAATTTATAATAAATATTAATATGCTAAAATATTAATACAATATATACTAAGGATGCATCGGATGTCCTATTACAGAACATCTTGTAACTCACTTTTTTAACTATATACTTTCATACTTATGAGAATACATAATTATAATATTAAAATTACTTTTTTTTAATTGTGTACTCCCAAAAATACAATAAAAAATTTAATAAATTTGCAACATATTTTTATAAATATTAATATGCTAAAAAATAAAGTAAAAAATATATTTACGCGACACTTTAAAATTGGAAATATTAAATAAGGGGAATGATATTGTAACAATCAAGTTGTGTTACTACCATGTTACCATCAATCAATTTCACCGTTAATTTATGTTGATCAAATGGTTATATTTATTTCCATCTTTGTATGGTTATGATTCCTCATATTTAAAGTGAAAGCATAAAAATATGGTAAATCATAACATACAAAGGTGGAAATAAACATAAAGTATTAAATTTGGGAAATCACGACCATATAAAGATATGGAAATAAATATAACCGTTGGATCAAAAAATAAAAGTAAAAAAATTATATTTACACAACATTGGAAATATTAAATAACAGGGGAAACAATTGTTTGGTGTCTACTAAAAAGGAAACGAATTTATGTACAAAAAAAAAAAGGAAACAATTTTTTTTCTTGCCTAAAAACACTTAAAACTTCTCTAATTGAGCAAAATAGAATCATTCCCCATTTTTTGAGCTTACAGTTTTTATGACTTTATCATATACATTTTAGGATACGAAGTATAAGTATGATCTTATGAAATTTAACTTGAGCTACAGCTTAAATATTTTCATTTAATATTGTGGTTAAGCAGTGCATTAATAGAAATCTATTTTTTATATTAAAGATAGATTAGAGCGAAGAAGTGGTGATGTGGAAGCGTATCATATGAGCTGTGTGCTGAGTCAGATTGGTAGCTACAGACACAGTTGAACTTGTGGTGGATATGATTTATGAATGTGAAGGCCACCACAGTCACCAACCAAGTCTTGTTCCTTCTAAGTTTAAAAGGTTACAATACAATTACAAGCTCTATTGATCATTGAATTAATTCAACATTCACTTGTGGCTTGTTTGTTTCATTTGCCACCAATACCACCATGACCATTACTACTATACACTCCATTCCCGGAAGCTCAGGTTATTTGGATATATACCCTCAGAGGAAAGTCTCCGCCTTTAAGAACCCTTACATTTTGGGCTTCACTGCTGTCGCTAGCATAGGTGGATTGCTCTTTGGCTTCGACACTGGTATGCTATAATGCATTATTATTACATTTACATTACTACTAGTACTCATCATTCATCATCATCATCATCATCATCAATGTTGCAAATTTTGCTTTATTAATTGCAGGTGTTATATCAGGAGCCCTTCTGTATATTAAAGATGATTTTGAGGTGGTCAGACAAAGTCATTTTCTACAGGTACCATATACCTTTTTTCCCTCTTTCAATCTTTACAACACGCATTAATCAAACTATTTTAATTAATGTTGGAGATTGTATGTAACGGTATATTAGCTAGGTAATGGTATATTAATCAAACTAGTTAATATACCGTTACATAGTTAATATACCGTTACATACAATATCCAACAATTAAGTTTTTCGTGAATGAAAAGGAAAAAAAATAATCAATGCAAAATTAACAATGGTGTAATGATAATATTTGATTGTGGTTTTCTACTCGACTGTTGTCGTTATGGTTGCTTGATGAGTTCTCAACTTTAACCTCTAGTGGTTCCTGCACTGCACCAATGCCTGTTTTCTAATTTACCTCTTAAAGACTAGGTGTGAGATTTTTTGCCATCTCCACCACCCTTGCTTCATTCCCATTCTTCTCACTTGAAGTGATTTTGAAGCAAGTTGCAACTTGTTTATCCATCCAAATGAGGAGCAATCATTCATGCATTGAATGGTAATTTTCTAGGAAATAAAATAACCCTTTGAGCCATAAAATGAATCTATTAAGTTGATATTTTCAACTTGTACTCTGAAGGTATAACTTGTTTATGGTCATATAAGCTTTTCTCTGCAGCATGCAGAACACTTTGATTATTTTGCATCATTTGATGTATGGTAATTTTAATCAAGAATACTAAGGACCTGAATGAATAAAACATTACTGTTGAGATTGAAATGGATAATGTTGATATGAAATCAACACTATGATTTTTCAAGTCAGATATTAAATCAAGAATACTACTCCCTTTGTGTATACTGTATACTGATAAAAGAAAGTTCTCTCTAGCATATGGAATCAACATTAACATAAGCCACCATTAGAAATCATGAAAGCTTGACTTAAGTTCAAGAATTTTGTATTTATTAATTCTAAACGCTTCAAACTTGTATTCAGTCTATAAGATAAACTATCATTCAAAATGATGGTCCCAAAGATAGGTTTTCATCTTCACTCCTGCAAGCGCATTCATATGTGTGGTGTCAATAATGAAATGCCTAATAATTGAGTGTCTAATTCTAGGGCTATTGCAATTTTTTTTTTTCTCGATTAGTACTATGTTAATTTGGGATAAAGGTGATGTTGATGTTGGTACTATGTTCTATGCTTTTTTTGTGCTCCTTGTCCTTAGAAGGAAGCAGAGAGAATGGGGAAAATTAATCAACTAAAGGGTAGACTTCTACGAAAAGAAAAGGTCTTTGGCTCTGATGTGCCAACAGATTCAATTTTCTAACCACAAAGATGCCTTCCATGTAGACTTCGACAAAAAAAGGGTCTAGTTATGTTTCTCAGGACACTCCTGAATGATGCATATAGAGTTGGCTTAAAATGTTTCTCAAGACAAAAAAAATGGGGTCTAGTTATGTTCAAGGACCCGTTTTTCCACCTATATCTGCCACCACATATAAGAAGGTTTAGAAAGTTGTGTTCTTCCCTATTTAAGAAAAAAAATGTTATAAAGCTTATATTAATTTTCTATATTTTTGTGGATGTGGACCCGTTTTTATTAGTGTAAAGACTAAAAATGCGTTATAATATTTCATCTATTTTTATTTGGTACCATCAAACTTTTGATCCTGCATCTGCTCCTGGGTAAGTTGGAGTTGAATTGGATGGTAATTCAGGTTGAGAAAAAAGAGAGGAGAGATGCTAAGATCAAGTCTCAAGTCAGTTTTCCAACCCATTATAGTTCTTCTGCTATTTATGCAGACACTTGAAAGAAACACATGAGGAGGACGATTCTTGTTTAATATAGTGATTGCTGCTGTCAATTGAAGATGGCATGGACACACACAAAGAATGAGCCAGATTTGGGACACACACAAACTAACCTCATTACAACAATGGAATTTAGGGTGCGAACTACCTCAGCTTGATGCAACAATGGTGGGTTTGGACTTTGGAGAGAAAGGGAAGTCTCACCTGTGCAAGAAACGTTGAAGTTGATATAAAACATTATGTTTTCATTCTGAACCAACCTATAGTGGTTTATGTGTCATAAAATAAAATTTGTGTATGAAAGTTGAATATAGGTGAAACAACAAGGGGATAATTTGCATTTTACCCAGAATAACATTTTCCTGGTTGGATCTTTCTAATTATTTGAGTTGCCAGGAAACAATTGTCAGCATGGCAGTGGCTGGTGCAATTGTTGGGGCAGCAGCAGGTGGTTGGATTAATGATGCTTATGGACGAAAGAAGGCAACCATCATTGCAGATGTTATCTTTGCTCTGGGAGCAATTGTCATGGCTGCTGCACCAGATCCTTATGTTCTCATACTTGGGCGTGTTTTGGTTGGTTTGGGTGTGGGTATAGCTTCTGTTACTGCTCCTGTGTATATTGCAGAATCTTCACCATCAGAAATAAGAGGAGCATTAGTTAGCACAAATGTGCTTATGATAACCGGTGGACAGTTTCTTTCCTATCTCATAAATCTTGCTTTTACACAGGTTAATCTTCCATGCTTTACTTTTTCATTGCTTTTCATTAAGTAGCAATAATATCAAGCATTGCTCTATATCCCATTTAACAAGTTCCTGTACAATAAATCCTTCTTCTTGTTTCCCAAACCACACATACCTCTTATTTAAAAGTGTTAATTCAGTTCTTGACTAGTGTTTATTTTACGTCCCCCATCAGCTTGGCTCAGCGGTAAACTTGCTTGCCGTGGTGTGTCAGGTCGCGGGTTCGAATCAGTCTCTCTGCAAAAAGTAGGGGAAAGACTGCCTAGAGTATTCCCTTCCCTAGACACTCACGAAGTGGGTATTTGAACTGGGTCGGCCCTCTCTCATGTGATTTGGCCTGTTTTCATTGTTCTTCCACCTTGTGGTTTGAACTTTATCACTCTTGTTTTCACTTTGCTCCAATTTCAAATAACTAGTGCTTTCCCCATCCACTTTCTAATGGAATCAACGTGTGAACATCTCTTGCAATGCCAATATACATAAAAGAAGATAGGGAAAGCAGAGTTCGATGTGAGGGGAAATGTTTTAGCTCAAAATATTCTGTTCCTTTTTCAAAGTTGAGGGTATTGCTTTTGCTTCACTAACCACACACATTCTTAATCAAGCAGGTCCCTGGGACGTGGCGTTGGATGCTGGGAGTTTCAGGTGTGCCAGCAGTAGTTCAGTTTTGCCTCATGCTCTTCCTGCCTGAATCCCCCAGATGGCTTTTTACAAAGGTCGCAGAATTTTTATATGTTTGCCTTCGAAGGCTATTTGTTTAAGGGTTTTATTAATCTCATGTTAAAGGAAATAAGTTATCTCATTTCATAGAGACAAACTTATAGTCCCACCATCTGAAAAATAAAAATAAAAGAAAAGAAAAAGGTGGCACAGTTATTGAAGGGTGTGTAGGAGATAATTTTGTCACATGTGACCTGAGAATAGTATTTCCCTTTGTTTAATATAATTTCTTTTACTCATGTGCAGAATAGGAATGAGGAAGCTGTTGCTGTGCTTGCTAAGATCTATGACTTAGATCGTTTAGAGGACGAAATTGCTTTACTTACAACTCAATCAGAGCAAGACCGTCACAAAAGGGATGATATCAGATTCTGGGATGTTTTTAAATCAAAAGAAATCAGACTTGCATTCCTTGCTGGAGCTGGACTGCAGGTAAGAAAATGTTAATTTATAGACGCCATTGTTGTCGATGCCCCTTCCTTTTAAAAGGTTGATGGGCATAAATCTTCTTTTTCTAAGCATAAGTTGAGGTGTTTTCAATGAATGTTATTAGAGATTTGAAGAGAAACAAATATTTTTTCTTGAATTACTGGTCAATATTGAGTAATTACTAGAGTGCATAGCTGAAATTATGATTAAATTAGTAAGTAGCCAGTGGCTTGTATGCTTTCAACATTAAATGCTTAAAGGCTTGTTAAAACGTTTTAAGCGGAAGTGTAAGCTACTGTCTAAGACTGATTGGCAAAGCACTGAATTGTTTGATCACAGATAGATTACAGGATATACACATTCGTAAATATTAATTGTTCAGCTGACTGTCCTGTGTGATTATGATAGAGTTAAAGCCTCATAGCCTTATTCTCATTGCACGAATTGTGTCATATGTGATCTCTGGTTTGTTTGAAGTGAGAGAATCATCATGCCATATTATGAATATTTCTTCATGTCTATTCTTCCTCTACTGGGGTAATTATATACATAAATGAGGACTCTAGGTTCATTACAAATTAGCTGTCAATCAACTATGAATAAGGAAATGAAATAAACTATTACTATTTCTATTTAATACAAATCTCCTATGATTACGTCAATCTCATATGATAATGTCAATCAACTGCAAATAAGAGAAAATTAATCTATTTAATACAAATCTGCTATGATTATGTAACTGTGTAATCAATGATTAAAATTCCAACAATTGTATAACTCAACAAATATTATCTCATTTCAATAAGTTATCTTGGTGGTTTCATTTTTTCTTTGCTTGTTGCCAGTTGTTGAAGGGCCGGTTTGGCTCAGCGGTAAGCTTGCTTGCTGTGGTGTGTCAGGTCGTGGGTTCGAATCAGTCTCTCTGCAAAAAACAGGGGAAAGACTGTTTAGAGTATTCTCTTCCCAAGACACTCACGAAGTGGGTATTTGAACTGGGTCGGCCCTTTGTTGCCAGTTGTTGAATGTATATATTTGTGGTGAAGCCATACTTCGATTGTGGAAGCATATTAGGATTAGGTTATGTGCTTTGAATGTAAAGTAAATGACTTGGTTTACATGGTTGTACAGGCTTTTCAGCAATTTACAGGTATAAACACAGTGATGTACTACAGCCCAACTATTGTCCAAATGGCTGGCTTTACCTCTAATGAGTTAGCTCTTCTCCTCTCTCTCATAGTTGCCGGCATGAATGCTGCCGGAACAATTCTTGGCATTTACCTTATCGACCATGCAGGACGGAAAAAATTGACCCTATATAGCTTAGGAGGAGTAATAGTATCTCTGATCATGTTGTCCTTATCATTTATTTACCAATCATCTGCAAATGATTTGTATGGATGGCTTGCAGTTTTAGGATTGGTCCTATATATTGGTTTCTTCTCGCCAGGGATGGGGACTGTGCCATGGACAGTGAACTCAGAAATATATCCTGAAGAATACCGAGGAATATGTGGAGGCATGTCTGCTACTGTGAATTGGGTTTCCAATTTGATTGTGGCACAGTCCTTTCTATCAGTTGCTGAAGCTGCAGGGACTGGTCCTACTTTCTTGATTTTTGCTGCTATAGCTGTCCTTGCCTTTGTATTTGTAGTTTTGTTTCTTCCAGAAACCAAAGGATTGACTTTTGATGAAGTGGAGTTGTTATGGAAGGAGAGAGCTTGGGGCAAGAATCCCGACACTCAATGCCTTCTTGATTGTGGAAATCAATCCTAGGAATGCAACCTTTTGCATTTAAATATTTTAAGATTGTTAGATAAAAATCTCAACTTTTTTTACATTGTTCATTTCTCTACAGCTTTTTAAAACTGATCTAACTATATTGAAGAATGATAGATAAAAGAAGAGACAAGTAAAATAATTAATCCCTTTAAATATAGTGCATTTGTATGTTGTTATGATATCATTGGTAAGAGTAAAGGACAGGTAAGAAAGGGGAAAAGTGAACTAGTGTTGTTATGCTATGACTTATGAGTGATAATAATTATATGGGGTTTGCATTCATCATTTAACATGACACAAAAGATTTCTTACACATATAACATTTTGTGTGCCCGCACTTTTTGAAGCAAAAAAAAAACTAAGGCATGCAAAACAAATCTATGTAACACTACACAATCACTTTTTCTACAAAATAACTGTTATAAAACCCTATTTTTTATTTATTTTTTGGTAAACGAGTGATAATATTTTTTAGGGTTTTACTTCTCTCATGTTGTATGAGAGAAGTTAGCATGAGAAAATTAAGTTTCACCAATTTTAGAAAGAAAAGAGATCCATTGCTGAATGTTTGTGTTACCAAAATTTTCCACTACCATCTTACTACCTATCTAATCACCATTAGATTTATATTTTCCCTCTCTTCAATTTTTTTTTAACATTCTCTCTCTTTGATCCAATGGTGATGTAATGGGTAGTAAATTAATAGTGAGAGTTTTTGGTAGTTAGAATATCCTAACTCCTCTTTTTATGTGAGTGTAAAATGAGACAGAAGTCTTATGTAATATAACAGTATAATTTTCCTAATTTTTATTAATGATTTCTTGGGCACAGATAGCTTGGATACGATACGAGAAGTTAGCATTCAAACTTGAGTTTCACCTTATATCCATTGCTGAATGTTTGTGTTGCAAGATTGCTGCATGGACATTATATTAAAAACGTTCTTATTATTTGTTCATTTTTTTTTCCTATTCCAACACGAAGGAAAGAGGGTTATTGTCATTTTATTTTTTCAACATCCAATCGACTGTGCCAGAAAAATAAAAATAAAAAATCTAATCAATACGAAGTGACTTCCTTTCTTCCATTTTCTTCTTTCCTCTTAAAACTTTGAAAGATAATATGACGTGACTTTCATATTTGTTCATGGTAAACATCACCAAGTGATGGGTTTCATTAATTTGAAGCGCATTATGCATGACGTTATCAAGTGAAGTAGGTTATTTAATTGAAAAACTTGAAACACATGGCACTCTCTCCATGGCAGGGATTGAAGCACGTGTTCTTCTTCCTGTGGTCTGAATAGATTTGACATTTCATGAAAGAACAATGCTATTTAGTATGGATAATTTTTTTTTTAATAAAAAATGTTATAACTTATTTTTAATCAATAGAAAAAAAGAACGGAAAAATAAATCTTATTCTTTAGGAGAATTTTAATCTCATGTCATAGATATATTAAGTGTGGATCTCACTTATTTTAAAAAATAAAAAATGAGTGGCACACCTTTTTATGATGTGTGTGAGAAGGATTTGTTTTCTCATGCAACATGGGAAAAACAAACCCAACAAAAAAAACATAAAGTGAAAGTTATTTTATGATTATAATGCAGTCAATGTATGTTTTACGAAATTTATTTCGTTCTATTCGGCATAAATAATTCAAAAATTGACATTTAAATGATTAAATTATGGTGCTATCTAATGCTGATAAAATTCATCATGAAATTAATAAAAATCAGATTATCAGAATTCATTTTCCTTTTCTTTCTTGAGTGAGGAAAAATCTAATATATTATTGTTCTACCATTTGTTTGGTGCTACCAGCCAATAGAAATTCATAGATGATTGTGATATTTGTACTTATAAGAGAGAGAAATTTTTTTTATCTAAATATTAATTGCTCAATAAAAGAGTTACCTACTATAATTGTATGGAAGATATTCACCTTTGGGTAAGGGTCATAATTTTGTCAATACATATGATCCACATAACAGTTAATAGGAAGATTTTAGTAGCAGTTCCACAAAATTTCCCTTTTAACAAAATAATACCTTTTTGTTGGTGTATGAATAATATTTTTTTCTTTCAAAAATATGCAAGGTGAATAAATGCGCCGAAAAAAGTAAGGTAAACAGACCAAAAAAAGGGATATGTCATATCTTGTAGTAGGTCGTTCTTGCCCACAGTCAGATTAAGAAGCATTTATTTTTTATATATTTGTAGGTTTAGTTTTTCTCATTTTATAGGAAATAAAATTTATCTCTTACACACATAAAAATATGTGAAACCCATATTTTTTTCTCTTTTCTTTTCATATGATCTCACATGGATTCCACTCACTTTTACATATGTATAAGAAATAAAAGTATCTCCTATAATATAAAAATCACTAACCTCTTTATTTATTGGGTTTTATTAATCTCATGTTAAAGGAGATAAGTTTTCTCATGTCATAGAGACAAATTTATGGGTTCCACCATCTGAAAAATAAAAAAAAAAGGAAAAAGATGACACAATTATCGAAAGGTGTGTAGGAGAGAAAGTTATCACATGTACCGTAAGAATAGTTTTTTCCTTATTTATTTGGTGTAAAAGAGCTGGACATTAAAATTTTAAAATAAAAATAAAGAATGGAGGGCACAGTCCAGTGGGAACAGAGTATGGAACAAACGATTGGGCAGCTCAGTTATCATAAATAGCTTCCCAGATGCTAGGCCCACTCATCTGTTCTCACTTGCTCCATGATTAACAGATCAAGTAATGATTTAAAAATTGCATTAAAACATTTAAGCGACTTTTGTCTGATTTTTAAAAGGGTTCATTTTTTCTGCGGTTAATGTAGATAAATTATTTGCAGTAAGTACAATACGACGTCATTTTAGGGCAGAAATTAT
Source organism: Gastrolobium villosum (assembly GCA_032173675.1). Classification (NCBI taxonomy): domain Eukaryota; kingdom Viridiplantae; phylum Streptophyta; class Magnoliopsida; order Fabales; family Fabaceae; genus Gastrolobium; species Gastrolobium villosum. The sequence goes on from JAVKPL010002405.1 coordinate 22,852, forward strand.
AGTATTTTTATAATTTTAATTTATTTAAGGGTTATAATAGTCTTTATATTTATAATTTTTTAAGATTTTAATACCAAAACGAAGTCATTTTGGGAATAAATGCAGATAACTTATCTGTATTAACTGCAGAAACATTTTTCCCTTTTTAAAATATTTAAATTAAGTAAACTGATACATGATCAAATAATACATTTTTATATATCCTTTTATATTTTTTTAAACCCTAACCATTATATTTTTTTAATATATTCTTTTATATACAATCTAAACCCTAAACATTAAATTTTAATAAAAACTTTAAAATTTGGATATTTAGTATGTATTTCTTCATATTTGATATGATTAGTACAAGGGCTTGCAACTTCTTATGTTTCACGAGGAGATTAAGTTTTTCTATTGAGAGAGAAATGAGTGAGACTTATTTGGAAAAAAAAAAAAGTAGCTAATATGGACTTCGAATAGTAGGAGAAAAGGCTTCTTATACAACATGAGAGTTTTTTTTTTTTTCCTTAGCATAAAGGCTTGCGACTTCACATATTGCATGAGAATATGAAATTTTTCTATCGAGAGAGAAAGGAGTGAGCTCACCTTAAAAAAAATAGAAAATAAAAAAATTATTAGCACAAACATTGAAGTGAGAGTGATAGGAGACGAGGCTTTTCATGCAACATGATAAGTCTTTTTCCTTTGATATAAGAGCTTACAACTTTTCATTTTGCATGAGAAGATAAAATTTTCCTATTGAGAAAGAGGAATGGGGGCCACCTTAAAAAATTGAAAATAAAAAGATAGCTGGCATAAACATTGAAGTAAAAATGCTAGGAGAAGAGACTTCTTATGCAATATGAGAATATAAATTTTCTTATTGAAAGAGAAAAGAGTGGGACCCACCTTAAAAAAATAGAAAATAAAAAAGTAGCTAGCACGGATATTGAAGTAATAATAAAATCTGCAACAACGCAAAATATATATATTTAAATTATTTATCATTACATAAATTCAGTAATTTAAAAATTAATATTTAAAAATTAGTTTATTTTGTCATTAGTATATTAATTAACTGAATAGATTTTCTATGTTAAAATTCCATATAACTTGGCATGCAAAATTTTTGTGTCTATCTCCCTTTTTCAATGCATTAAATAAATGGATCCAATTATATTAATAAAAAAAATCACATAATATAAAATTTTATGAATAAGAGGATCTATTCCCCGTAATTATGGTTTTCTTAACAAACACGCTTGAATAAAAGGGGGACTGGCTTTTTGTATGGTGTTATTGAGTGACAGGGACTGGCCACGTGGGTTGTTGGCCAGTTGTTGTCCTATTGATCACCTCCAATAATTCATTTCCCACTTATTATCTAACTCCCGATATCATCATGCCATGTCATTCATACATGACATGGTTTGTCATGATTTTGATATATGAATTATTATTATTTTTATTATTATTATTATTATTATTAATTTTTTGATAACATTATTATTATTATTATTATTTTTATTATTATACAGCACTATTTGTATGAATTAATTAGTAAGTGTATTATTTTTAAATTTATAAAAAATATAAAACTTAAAAATTTAACAATATAACAATATAAAATAATTTATTTAAATACAGTATAAAAATATAAATCATTAGATAAATTATTTTAATTATAAATGATATAAATAATTTATTTAAATAATTTAATTTTTTTTTGGTAAGCTAAATAATTTTAATAGAATTAAAAGAAGTTAATGACATGTCTCATTATTTGAAGGAGAACAAATTAAAAAATTAATATTCTTAAAAGCGTTTGTTCGAATTTAGTATATAAATGTAAATTATATTTAAATTTGGAGAATAAATACAATTTATATGATTTCTTAAATAATATATTATCTTCAAATATTATTATCATATTATGAATTTCAATGTATTTAATTTATCAATATTGAAAAGTTCAAAATAAATTTTTCTCATCTCAGAATGTAGTTTGTTTTTGTTTTTATTAGTACTCTCACTATTGCAGGTATGGTGAATTTTTCTATTTTTATTATATTATTTGATAACAAATGATTAGATTTAATAAACCAGTGTGAAGGAAAAGTCAGATTCGATTACAATTAAATAATCTCATAATCTCGAGTAGGCAGCGCACCGGTCACCAGCTCCCGCTTAATGGGATATTCGGATCCAGCTCACCTTTTGCTTATAACCAATGATTGCATTGCAACTACTTACATCAAATCATATATGTTAAGATGAAGGATATTGTAACAATCAAATTGTTTTATTATCATGTTACTATCAATTAATTTCACCGTTAAATTGATTATATTTATCGAACGGTTATATTTATTTCCATCCTTTTATGGTTACGATCCCCATATTTAATGTAAAAGGATTAAATATGGGAAATCATAACCATACAAAGATGAAAATAAATATAAAGTATTAAATTTGGGAAATCATGACCATACAAAGATGAAAATAAATATAACCGTTCGATCAATACGGTGAGATTGATTGGTAGTTTCTTGGTTGTCACAATATCCTTCCCTATTTTAAATATATAATCTTTCTCTTTCACTTTTTAAAAATTTAGTTTATAAAGTGGGTGAATGTAATTACCATTCAAGTTTAATTATGATTTTTGTTGTTATGCTACCATATATACACACACAATGATGTAAGAGACTCATATATCTTGTATCAATATCTCAACAATAGCTTCATGAAATTGAAAATACTATGGTCTTGAAGATGGTTTAAGTATCAAGCGCCACGACATTACGCCAGGTTGTCTTCCATCCAAATCCAGCGCCAATCAACCCTTTTGTCGGAACTCATAAAACTAGAACTAAAATGTGTCGCACATATTTTCAGCAAACAAAGGGTAAAAACAAAAACATTTTCCATTCATAGTAGTAAGCCTATTAATGTTGCAACATAATAATATACAAGAGAGACAGAAATAAGGGGAAATGGCAACATATCGGCACCTAAAATGAAAGCAGTACTTCTTTTCCCACTTATAGGAACATGGGAATGGAAACATTTTCAAATAAAAAATAATATTTTAATTTTTTTCAGAAGTTAGGAATGTTAACTTTGGAAAAAGCTAATATTTACCTTTTTTTTGTTGTTTTTACTTTTTTGTAAAGTTGACATTTAAACATGTAATAAATTGAAAAACACTTTTTTTAATAAAAAAAATACTTTTTGGGCAATAAAAGTCCATTAAATGTGCCATAAGAGGTCTAAGGGCCGGAGAAGGAAAATAGGAAATTAATGTTACCCGATCAGAGTGTGAAGTTCCCTTCTAAAAAACTTACACAAGCAAATGTTCCATTTATGGGAGATTGGTTCGTGGGAGTGGTTGTAGTTTTTTCTTTTTTCCTTGATTCTCAAATCTACTGTCCTTTTGGCAGGTTAAATCTGGGTTTAGTTGGGTCATTACTAATCCAACAATTCTTAGATATAATAATTATATTTCTTTTAGTGAAACTAATTTTTAGTATTATATATTTGAACGGGATAAATACAACCTTCCGCCCCTAGACTCGCTAGCAGTTTACGTCTTTTTTTTTTTTGATGAAAACCAGCAGTTTACGTCTTTGTTTGTGCTAATAGTTAAGAAATTAGGTTCACCAGCTAATGAACCTAATTTTATATAGGGTTTATCATCTATAATTTAACATGATCATAAAAAATTTCCTATACACACAACATTTTGTGGGGTCCGTAGCAAAAGAAAAAAAAAACTCTAGCACGCAAAACGAATCTCTATAACATAACACAACCACTTTTCCTATAACATAACTCTTATAAAACCTTTTTATATATATATATGGGGTATAATTTATGGTTTTTATAATAGTTATGTTATAGGAAAAGTGATTATGTAATGTTATAGAGATTCGTTTTGCGTGCCATAGTTTTTTTTTTGCTTCAAAAAGTGTGGGGCCCATAAGATGTTGTATGTGTAGAAAATTTTCTTGTGTCATGTTAAATGATAAATGCAAACCCCATAATTTATACCTCGCATTCAACGATATCATTTTGGGTAGGATAAAAGAAGTTTGCATCCAAAATTAATTGTAGAAAATAAAAATATAATATTTATTTTTACATTTATATGGTTATGATTTACCATATTTAAATTTAATGTTTTCCACACTATAAAATGATGTAATTTTATATGACTACCAATGCTTAGGTGCAATCACTATATATTCGACAAACTCATATATATATATATATATATATATATATATATATATATATATATATATATATATATATATATATATATATATATATATATATATAGGAGAATGATCCATTTACAATTTTTTTTTTACAATTGATTGGATCGTATAGCCTTGACCAGGGGTATCTATGGAAGAGATATCCCTATATTGCTTGATCACTAGTATATGAATATAATGATAGTGTGTGGTGTGTAAATATAACTCTCCCTATATATATATATATATATATATGATTTGAATTGGTGTGGCTGAGCTGTAGTGACGTGGGATCATCAATGCTTTGTCGGCCGTTATTAGAGGTTACATAACGTCTTCATAACTACAGCTCGTTTCAGATATTTTGAATAGGGAACATTACTAAAAAATTTGAGGGGGAGCTCCTTCGATATAAGTAGGATTAATAGACGACTTATAGGGCATTTAGCCCTTACAATGATGTAAAATGATCCATAACTATATATATATATATATATATATGAGAATGATCCGTTTATAATTTTTTTTTTACAATTTTTTGCAAATTACATTACGTACTCCCGGGAGAACATAGTGACATAGTATAACATAGTGTTCTCCCAGGAGAACATAGTCTAGTTTGTAAGACTTGTAAATAAAAAATTTGTAAATATAACTATATATATATATATATATATATGAATTTGTCGGATATAATTATTTAAACGTCATGCCTTTTCAATAGCTTCTATAAATTTATTAGGATCATCTCCTAATATTTTTATTTTAATTCATCACCCATATAAGATAATGATCGATCCTTTAACCTTTATCATGTATAGTAGTTGAAAGAACTGCGCACTGCATTTCACGTGTAGTAGTTGAAAAGTAATCATACAAACTACAAAAATCATTAATTTCAAAGGCACCCCTATCCGCATTTTATGGTATCTGATTCAGTTTCGGGGAACCTTAATTTATCTGCTGCTCTTTCGTGGAGATCTTGGCCTTATCTGAAGATGTATCATATATTTCTCCTATTTCTGACACAAGATCATGTTCCTCTACCAAAAAGAACAAACATTGTAATTCATTTCATGTGGGTTTCATTTAATTTTGATGCATGCATGAAAGCACAAATTGTCTTCAGTTACTGAATTTTATACAGACCCGGCCACCATGTTCTTTGCAAATCAGACAAATACAAGAGGGTTTAATTCTCCCTGTCCTGAATCAGAGACAATGCAAATTGCGAAAGCTATGTTACTTTCCAATGTAGTGGTGCTATTCTCCAAAGTTTGGTCGTGGATGCGTACACACCAGCACTTTAATTAATCCATTTGCCAACCACGCACGCACATTTTTCTACTTGAATATGCTTTCATTTTCTGAATTATGTAGATTATTCCTGTTCTCTTTGTGCACTGGGAAAAGAAGAAAAGACATAAGTTGTATCATTTGTTAGTTGTTTAGTTGAAATATTATCATTTGTTGGTTTTTTCACACCCACTTTTTTCTTCTTTTTCTTTTTGGACCCACACTCATTTTCTCTTATTTGGGTTTATGTAGAAGGAGATTAATAAAACCCATCTTGATCTTCTTTGGGTTCTTGAATTCAAGATTGTTTTAATATATACATGCAAGGCATCATGGCATGGGTGACTGCGCAGCCGCGCCAGCGTAATCATTTTTTGCCTTTTTGTTTAACAAATGGATAGTATATTTTTAAAAACACTAATCTTTTCGGACATTTTACACTTAAAAAAACTTTAAATGATAGGGAGCGTAGTTTATGATTTCACCATTTAATATAGGGTTATATTACTCTTATAAAAAAAAATTAAATGAGCAAAAAAATAAAAGGGAGCCAAATTTATGATTTCACCATTTAATATAGGGTTATATTACTCTTATATACTCATAAAATATATGTTATTTTATATTATAAATACAATCATGTGATGAGCCTTATTAATTATTAAAAAAATAAAAAGAGACACCAGAATTGATAAATTTGCATGAAGTTATATTAATTTCATGGGTTTGGTATTTGTCATTTTAAATAACATGAGTTATATCATTTTAGGATAGAGATAGATACAGAAAAATAGAAATCATGGGAGAGAGTGGGTGGTTTTTTTAATTTAAAATTTAAATAAGAAAAAAAATTATGTGTCTGTCTCTCTCCTAAAATGACATAACTTTATATCATTTAAAATGACAAATACTTTTTTCTAATTTCATGCTATATGAAAGTTATATAACCCTTTAATTTATTGAATTTTTTTTTTTTGATAAACAATTTATTGAACTTTACTTTAAAAAATGAATATATTATATAAACAAAGGGGTTTGCATTTTTCATTTATTATGATTACAAAAAATTTTATACACTCAAAACATTTTATGGGACCCGCATCTTTTGAAGCAAAAAAAAAAAAATTACGGCACACAAAATGAATTTCTGTAACATAACATTGTAGTAACTTTTATAAAATCCATCAACAATAGACAAAATCTCATACAATTATAAAATAACTATATTATTTTAATATTATCGCAGTTTAAATAAATGTAAAACATATAGGACGTGCACCCCAAGATAGTTTTATTTTCATCTCATTCAGGAAGTTGTGTTCCATTTTGACACGCATATATATATATATATATATATATATATATATATATATATATATATATATATATATATATATCACCTCATCTGATAGTCGTTAGATCGAAAAAGATCAATGGTATCACATGCTTACAAATTAGAGTCGTTAATTTTTTTTGATCTAACGGCTCTCATATGAGGTGTCAAATTTTAAAAAAAACCATCCTAATATATATATATATATATATATATATATATATATATATATATATGTGTAGCACATTTTACATGGTAAGTGTAGGAAGTGTTTGTTGATCCCACTTACATCAAGGGCTCAAAAATAAATCCATTATATATATATATAGGGTTTTATAAGAGTTATGTTGTAGGAAAAATAATTGCCCCATATATATATATAGGGTATTCTTTTTTATGTGTCAGAATTTTTTTTTGTTGCGTGACCTTACGAAATGTCGTGCAAAGTTTTTCTTTTTTTTTTTTTAATAAATATGGGGCCCAAATTTAAAGTTTGACACCAACATGAGAAAATCAAATCCTATATATATAAATATATATATATATATATATATATATATATAGGATTTTATCAAAGTTGTTGAAAAGTGATTGTGTTATGTTATAGAGATTCGTTTTGCGTGTCGGAGTTTTTTTTTTTTTTTTCTGCGGGCCCACAAAATGTTTTGTGTGTAGGAAATTTTTGTGATCATGTTAAATGATAGATGATAAACCCATATATATATATAAGTTGTTGATATGTGTAGACAATCTCATATATATATATATATATATATATATATATATATATATATATATATATATATTGTTGTAGCTACTGTATGTGTATCAATCAAATACTTGCCATAAATATATTTCTAAGCATTAAATGCGAGAAATCATAATCATACAAAGGATAAAAACCTTAAATGTGGGAAATTATAACCATACATCTGTTATTGCTGTACGTAAAGCGGCTGCAAAAATAATTTTACCATAAATATATATATATATATATATATATATATATTGGGACGGAAATCAAGTTATTTCTGTAATTCTAATATATTGCAGGGTTATATTAGTCTTTATCATTATAATTTTTTAATCCTATAATCCAAAACTACGTCGTTTTGATCTCACTGAGATAACTTTAACTACAGTGACCGGATAAATACTTTTCCCATGTGTGTGTGTATATATATATATATATATAAAATATAAAAATAAATATATAATATATATATATATATATATATTAAGTTTCGTGTGTCGTTTTTAAGGACACATGATTGTCTCTTTTAGCATTTATAACTATCTATTATGAATAATACATGCTTATAATATTAAAGTTGTATTTTTTTTATGTAACAAAAGAAAATTTGTACTTTTTTTTTACTTTCCACATTAGCAGATAATTTCTGAAAAGATTTTTTTTTAATATTATAAATTATATACTATACGTAATATATAATTATAACTTCTACAAAGACACAATCTCATATCTTTTAAAAAAACAAAACTCTTTCCCATGTATATTTTCAACAGTCAGAAGAAAAAAAAGAAGAAGGAGAAGAGGAGGTTAACCATATCGTCATGTTAGGCGGTAAAGGATCCATGTTATCTCTTCGAATATCCTTTTGAACCCTTTGTTTTTAGTATTATTTGGATATTCATATTTGTTCGGTGAGAATAACGTTTGAAATAAAGAATTAATTGTAATTTTTAAAATTAGAAACACTTCAATTGTAAATTTGTTTTCATTGTAATATAATTTTATCTGCGAGCATATATAGTTACTCAGAACTAATCTTATTAAACCGAGTCCAGATGGGATGAAAGTAATAGATTATCGGGTCACTTGTTCAATATTGATTCACTAACCGCATAATCTAATAAATATATGTAAATTTATAATTTATATTAAAAAATTATAAATATACTCAAATACCTATAAAAAAGATACCAATTCCAAATATTTTAATATAAAAAATAATAAATTACACACCATCATCCAACAAAAAATCAATGAGACATACTTGACCAACAAAGTCTAACACAATTAGTAGATAACTGAGTCCTTTGGCTTTACGTATGCTTACGGGGGGTTCGATTCCTGACCATAATGTACAAAAATGTTTTGTTGGGAGAGGTTTACCTACTTCATATAATCCCTTTCTCGAAATGATTAGTCTTCAGTTGTCGGCTGAAGGATACCTTGGACAACAAAAAAAATTACAATACTTGTGATATTGGTGGTTTAGGTTTAGTAGATGACATCTCTAATATAAATCAAATCAAAATTTTATATATATTGCATACCAAGATAATAATTAATGTTGTAGGTACATAACTTAACTTATATGACTCAATAACCAACAGATCACTCAAATATTTAAAAAAAAAATCATTTGTGTAAAAGTGAAAAAAATAAAGGCACCAGTTAATGAGAACAAACTATTTTTTTTATGAACCGAGTCAGGTCATCGATTTTTACAAAAATTGATCCGGTCACACCGATTTCATTATATGACTGATCCAATATGAAAATCAGAATAATTATATAACCGGTTCACCGATTTTCGAGTGGATCCGATCGGGTTGATCCAATTTTTATAATATTGTCGGGAACAATTTTCCTGATATTTGGCATTGCCTGAATTCTCTTAACGAAAAAAATTTCGAAAAAATAATTCGGTTATATTATATTATCCAATAGAATCGAATAACCTCTTTTAAAGGGTAGTTTTTCTTGATAGATACTCATAAAAGTAACTAATCAAAATGTCCAAAGAATAAATACACTTTCAAAAAACAGTTTTATTGGAGTGTCTCTTTCAATAATTTTCCGTTGTTTGCGTTAGTCACATGCGATTCCTTTGAATGGATACAAACAAATCCAACGAAATTGATAGGGCCCACTTACTGCTCATAGTGATAGCCCCACCTCCCTCCTCAACTCATTATCTTCCGTGACCAATTCCACCACTTATGAATTATGTATCCATACCATGACATGACATATCACCATGCATACATACATGAAGCCACCACAACATTATGATGTTGCAACCAGTGTTCCATAGATAAATAGTCCTTCCTCACCCCAATGAGAGAAAGAAACAGAGAAAGAGAAGAAGAAGAAGAAGAGAGAGAGAGAGAGAGATCAGAAAATGGAATCGGAATGGGAATCATCAACCCCTGCAAATGCAATGGAATCGATTGAAAATCATGAGGGAAGAAGCATGGAAGGGGAGGGAAGATTGGGAAAAAGGAAGAAGAAGAAGAAGAATCAGGTGTTGCTTGAAGGGTATGTGGATGAGGATCTGGCGAGAACAAAGAGTTTGACGGATGAGGATCTGGAAGAGCTTAAAGGGTGTTTGGATCTTGGATTTGGGTTCAGTTATGAAGAAATTCCCGAGCTTTGCAACACCTTGCCCGCACTTGAGTTGTGTTATTCCATGTCCCAGAAGTTCATGGATACTTCTCCCCCTTCTCCCGATTCATTGTCCTCATCCATTGCCAATTGGAGGATCTCTAGTCCAGGTCATTCAACTTCTTCCATTCTTATTTGGGTCATTTTCAAAATTTCATTTTTCTCATATTCTTTTAAACCCTCTGGTGCTTTTATTATTATGCTGTTCATGACCATTTGGACTGATTTGGTCAATAAGTTGTTTTTCTGGATGATATCGATTTCATTGTGAACAAGATTTTGTGGGCGTAAATCCTCAAAGTTTGTGTTTTATGTTTTGACATGGACAGAGATTTGATGTTTGGTAAACTTTCATATGAAGTTATTGAGGTTAATGTTCTGATAATCTAGGCAATAATTAATGCTGAACTACATTTTTATTCATGGTGCAATTGTGTCTAATCTAATTATAATATTGTAACAAAGATGAGATGAAAATGGGAAATCATAATCATACAAAGATAGAAATAAATCTAATGTTGGATCAACATAATCAATTTAACACAACTTTGGTTGTTACAATATCTGTCCCTTATAATAATTTGTTTTTAAAGAAAAATAAATAAATTATGGACCCGTATGTTACTTGTCTATATTCTTTGACAAGTGATTCTGGCAATGCTATGCATACTTCATATTCATGCTGTGATTCTTATGGTTGGATATATTTTGTGTATTCACCAACCAATACGTCTAATATACAAATGGTTCGTGTGTGTCTCCAGGTGACCACCCTGAAGATGTTAAAGCAAGGCTCAAATTTTGGGCGCAGGCTGTTGCGTGCACAGTTAAACTCTGCAACTAAGAGAACTAAGAATGTATTGATTTGCCAACAGGAAAGAAATGGGTACCTGTTCTGGGAGATTGTGGTTCTCTATGGCCTGATTCACCCTTAGACCAATTCTGGCGGAGGAATGAGATTTACTGTGATTCTTTTACCTGGAGATGGGGGCATGTCTTAACCTATCAATGATAGGTCTATCTAACTGGAGAACAGAGGAAGCAGAGGGTGTTTCAGGTTTGAGAATAACCTAATACCCTCAACTGAGTCTGACTTAATCTTCGGATGTTTTAGATTCATATTGTGATTAAGATTATTGTATCTGGGGTTACTGCTAATAAACTTTATGATTAGAATAAACTTCTTTCTCATTCGTATTTTTTCATTGCCAATGATTGGCCGCAATGAATTCAGACCATAGCTGTTGGCTTTTTTATTTTTTATGCAGCGGTGAGAGCCTCCATTAGAGCTTCACCAATAACTTGCATCACACCTCTGCATTTGCTGAGGTAACTAACCTAACTGCACAAGCATTTTTCCATTGTTCCCCGTTTGGAACTTAAACCCTTGCAGTTGAAAGTTATGGCTCCATGATGTGCTAACCCAAATTAGTATATGCTAACTTGTGTGTATTCATACTTGTCGCTTAGATGAATCGATTCTGCTCCTATTCCAGAGACAGTGTAACTGGACGGGGGGAGTAAAGGGGAAGGATGTGAAGCCTTGTCACCCCATTGGTCAGAGATTTTTCCTCAAATTCTTCTTGCTGTCGTATGAAAGGATTATTCTGGATTAGAAAAACTTGGTCATTGGTTATCCCTGAAGTACATGGGACACTGATTAATTAAACTTGGAATGATTTTGTGTTGGATTTAATATTGTTTGCATCGTTGATTTGGACAGAGTTTGTGATAGTCGGCATTTGTCATTGGCGCTGACTTTGCTACTCAATTACTGAATGAAGTTGGAGCTTTAAGCTTAAACACTGCGTAAGCAGATGCAAAATAATCGGTGCAATTCAAAAAAATGAATCTGAGCAATGGTTAGACCAGCATCATTGAATCTTAACAAATCCTTTAATCTTATTTATCTTGTTGAGCAAAGAAGCACAGTTAACCATAGAGGTGGCAAAGTGGGCGGCCCGTCCCACCCCGCCATCAACCCGCCAAAAAATGAGTCAGTCTGCCCCGTCCCGTTTGGCGTGTTGGCCCGCCGAGCCGAGCCCATTTTGCCGGCTCTAGTTAACCAAGATGACTTATTACCCCTTTTCCTTCTTTTGATCAGCACATCAAACTAACTAACTGGGTACACTTGCATTCCTGCCCATAAAAAATGTAGTCCATGCAAAGCAATAGGAACTGCGACGCGAGACAATTTGAGTTTCCCTTCAATAAGATGCTAAATTCTACTAACAATTATAATCTCATCAATATGACAGTTTACATGTTTAGTTGTCGTTTTAAGACAACGAATTGGTTCCTTCTTGTTAATATTTATGTTCAGTGTAATGTTACACAAAAAGATCAACGAAATAATATATTCTCTCATAGCATGTCATATTAAAGACGAGTGCCAAAATCCAGGCGTCACAGGGAAGAAGATTGATGCCAACATCTATAGAACATAGGATGGAGTAGCCTTCAGAAGAACACCGTGAACTATTGAGGATTGTTAATAAATTTACGAAGACCTTATGAATGTCTTTACGTCAAAGGAAGTGAATGGAAACGCTATCAAGAATTTAAATGAGAAGATGAACTCAAGAAGAGAATACATGAATCTAGGCTAAGACAATGCACTTTATAATATTAGAAAAAGTAATGATAAATGTTAACAATAGTCATATTACGAAAACCAAATTAGGAATTACCTTACCTGGCTGATTTCCATTCAATCATTTCGTTTGATTTTATTATTTAAAATTAACAATTGCTAACTGAATAGCAACATATATGCTCCATTAGAAATACTTCTCGCCCTCAACATAGACTTCTATACCATAGAGTATGTTTGCATCCACTTCTTCAGTGCTCAGCTATCATTGTCTTTCTGAACTACAATTTTACTTTTGTTTCCCCTTAGTTCCTTTCTTCTTTTCACTTGAATGTGATGAACAAATTCTGTCACTATGACATGAAATTTAGGAGCCATTTTACTTGTTGAGGAAATATTCAGACCATTCCTCTTCAAGGTCCTAGTGAGATGCTTCTGAGCCTTTTGAAAGTGGCTAATGCAGAGAGATGGAACAGTGGATCTCAGTATAGGTTTTCCGCATGTTATAGGCCCAGCTTGTGCACTGAAAACAAAAATGCAAATCAATTACAAGCTAAGAATTATGGATACAGGACAGCGACACACAAAATTGGAAGTGTTTTGATTGATATATGGCTTTCCCTGCTTCATAATTTAGAAGGAATGCCAATGAAGAAATCAATCTCTCATAGTCATTCATCAAAGAGCAACTTTTTTTATCCCAAAAATGAAAGTGTAACTATAATATAATTATAATGGAAACAGAACAGATCATATCTTCAAATGAGCAACACAACTTGATTTTAGAACATATATACAAAGCAAGAAATATTATGCAAGCAAAAGAGAAACATTTCAACTGAACATCATCATGGATTCTGATCCTCCAAAGATAGAACTGATAAAAGATCCAAAGAAAAAGCAATTCAGGTGGTAACACCTCTCTTTTGGCTAAATTTGCCAGCAAGGCACTAAGCACACATGCTTTAGGCATCACCAGCAAACAATTGCAGAAACTCAGACAAAAGGGGCCAAAGGTATAACCAGTTTATTTGTGCATATCATTTTGAGTATAAAGACACAGTAAGGTCCGCTGAATCCATCTCATTTATAAATTATGCAGCATCATTTATAAACTCAGACAAAAGGGGCCAAAGGTGTAACCAGTTTATTTGTGCATATCAATCAGCATGCATCATTTCACTGCTTTTAAGAGACTGATTATAAAGACACAGTACACACCACGACAAGCTGAATCCATCTCATTTATAAATTATGCCCTTCATCATTTATAAACTTAGTGAAGGTATATTCTAAATATTATTGAATTTAGATAAAGAATTATGCATGATAGCCTTAACAAACAGTTATTTACATGTCAGAATTAATTGAACAAACTATCATTTGATTGAACAATTAAATAAAACGAAATTGAAATCGAGAAAGAGAGAGAGACCTTTTGATAACGTAATTGCAAGGCTTATAAAGCTTCTGGCTGGAATCAGAAAGGATATGCAAATGGCAAAAGGTGGTCAATGGCATTGGCTTGAGCTTACAAGCGAGGAAAGCACACGTGTAATTGTTGACAACATCGAAATTATTAATGTTGTTATTTTCGGCAGTGGCTTCATTGTCCTTGAAAGGGGAGAGACCATAGTCCCAAAGGTAGCGTCTGTAGTGGGTTTTGAGGTCCTCCATGAGAGACCAGTAGAGGTCTCTGTAGCATTTGGAAAGTTGGTTGAGGTTCCGCAAACGACGCTTCAGAAGTTCAGGCCGTGTAAGGTGAGAGGCACTCGAAACTGCCAACTTTTCTTCACAGATGGAAATGGGTTTTGCGTCGTCATCCATTCCGATTATGATTATGATTATGATGCTGATGGCCTGATGCTAATACAGGTGCATGCCTCTTTCCGCAGCCGCTTTCGCCCAAGAAACCTTTGATAACAAAGGTAGGGAAGTTTAATAAGAATACAATATTTTAATAATAAAAATACCTATCTCCATTATTTATTAATGTTTAATCCGAATCTACTGTGATAGTACGGGCTTTTTCTTTTTCTTTTTTCTTTTTTCCTTTTTTCAAGTTAACTACTCACAATTTTATGCCTGATGATTAGTAACTAATTTAAAGAGTGAAATTTGCAAACGGTAGTATTCAATAGTATGGGCTTTTTTATGTTAAAATTGTTAATATTTTTATGCATATGAACAATCGTATAATTATTAAAATTCATCTGAATTAATTTTTTTTTAACCAAGTTATTATTACTAACGTTGTTGATCCCTTTTTGCATTTTCTATTTTATTAAGATAAATAAATAAAAATTATTTATGTTTGAAATAAATTATAATCATATAATAGAAAGCTAAGAAACTTTTAAAGATATTTGTAATTAGAGAAAAAAAAAAATTAAATGAGTCAAGTCGTCAACATGTTCGCGTTCTTGGCTCATCAGAAATTTTTGCTTGTTTATTAACTGACTCGTAGTTACTTGTGAATTGACATGATATTTTACCTATTTATTTTAAGAAAAAAAATAACTACAATAATATTTTAACTTAATATAAATATTAAGTTTTTAAATTTTTTGACTTCTAAATTTTTTTTAATTAAATATATAAAAAAGGAGGATCATTTTGCTTAAATTACACACACAATGTAAGATTTCTTATTTTTATAAGAAATTATACCTACCCATAATAATTTATTTAATAAGTGTAATAACAAAGCTACATATTGTTGTGGGTGTACTCCAGCATAACCCAAAATAATACAACAATAGTACTTATTATATTTTTATTATATTTCATTTATTTTGACATTACCGGTTTAAAGATTAACATTTGAGATGCTGATTAAAGGGTTTGTCTGAAGCATAACATATAATATTTGTTAAACAGAGCATGCAACCCTGACCGACCCCTAATAACTAAGGTTTGAACTAGTATCCATATCCTACGGCATATCACAGGCTGATCCACCATTAAAATAAATCCTTGGGGTTAGATTTCAATGGACTTAGAATAATATTATCATCATAACCAGCCCAACATGACAAAAGACCAAGTCAGGCTAAAAGGGATTATTTGTATGATTTGAGATTTCAGGATTCTTTTCAACTATATAGAAATAAATATATAATGGATTAACAAACACGACAAGTACATCAGACGGGCTGACAAAAATAAATAAATATATAGTCTGCTTTATATGGATTAACAAACACGACAAGCCTCATTTTCTTTATTTTGGCCATACTCTCATAAAGATGAAATGCCAAAATCATGTAATGAATGTAAAAAAAAACACGATAGAGATAGAACGGGTTGAAGTAAATATAACAGGAAACAAAACAAGGAAAAGGAAAAAAAATCCAGTGTCCAAGATAACAATTAAATGTAGTACAAGTAAATCCACATTGATATTCCAAAAGCTCTTACGAAGCCATTTTCTATGCTCTATCAAAATCTTCAGCAGATGAAAGTCCTGGCTAGCTCACCAGCTCCTGAAGTTAAGAATTCATGTCTTTCTTTATCAACCAAGTAGAGAAATCCCTTCCGTAGGAAACTATCCCAGAAAGGCAGAAATAACTTTTTACGTTTATTATGACTTTAAACTGCGAGGACCAATGCTACCAGCAACGTCACCAAAAAAATTTCTTTTAAAATACCTGCAATGATATGCACAAAAGTGATTGGATTGTTTAAAGCATAAAATCGGCTATAAACCTTTAGAAAGTGGGACATTTGAATCAACAATAGTTAAATCATGGAATTTCATTTGCAGAAAACACAAAGGCATTGCTTAGGCTAGAAATACTATGAAGTATAAACTGATTTAAGAGAGAAGCAAAAATCATTCAGCTGGTCAAGAAACTGTTATCCATAAAAGGAAATAATTAACCAGGATTTTGAAGAGGCCCACAACAATAAAATGGAAAGAAAAACATACAGTAGGTCAATCTAGGTGGGAAGAAGTGGCTGTCTCTCATCATGCACCGCACGGTGACTGGCCTGGAAATATGCATTTTAATAACAAAACCTTGAGCAATGAGACCAACGTATAAAATACTTTCAATTATAAAACAAGATGATGACAGATCCGCACCTCCTCATTTGCTCCAGCTGCCATATTTATAAAGGATTCCTTTGACCTGGAATAACACAAAGCATTAGTTATTGCAGAGGAAGAAGGTAACAGATTGTCCTTCAAAGTTTTGTTGCCATGTTGCCATCAAAAAATAAGAAATATTCAACAATTAAATTTTTCATAAACAGCAATTATGGAAAGGAATTCTTTTCCCCTCTTCCTCTCCAGAATGAGCAGGTGGTTGGTCAACCTTCAATACATTATGGCAAATCGGCAATCAAATATACAATGGTCAGGAAGAAAAAAAATACATTAAGAGGGTTTTCTGGAGTACAAAATTAAGTCAATACCCATATCATTGTCTAGCTCACAAAAAGGAAAAATTTAAGTTCAGAAAAGAAATTAGCAAGTACCTTTGTTTGTCATGAACATCATGCAGTTCCAGCACCCCATTTTGTTCATCTTTGGCTTTTGAAAGCGGTGAAAAAAACTGAAGAGGAAATGAGCACATGGTGATACAAAATGAAAATATCATTGCTAAATTTCATTTTATTTTTTTCAAAAAAAAAAAAATGTGGTTTGTTTCTGATAGTCTTAATTACCAACCAGAATCTTAAAAACTCAATTTACCTGGTGCATTGAGATAAATACAATAGAAATGCCAATAACGAAGTTCATTGTTAAAGTATGTCCAAATAGTGCAGCAGATAATATGCCTGTAAAGATTGTTGCAACTGTTGATGAATACTTCTTCAAAATTGTATCTGCAACACATTAAATGGGTTATTGAGAGAAGGGACAAATAATGTTGTCTATCTACAAATAATGTTGTCTATATTATTTTATACCAGAATTTTGTTTTTAGCTTCTATATATATATATATATATATATATATATATATATATATATATATATAACTGAATTACTGACCTGCATATTTGAAGAAGAAAGAGGATAGAATCCCTTGGGCAGCATTGTTTGCTATCAATAGCATAGTGGCTTTTGAATGTCCTTGTAGGATATCAAAGCTGCTAGGGCCTGGAACAATTTAAAACCGCATCATTAAAATCAGTTAACAGTTTGAGCATCAGGAAAAGCAACACTATTATAATATATCTTTTTTTTAAATTGTTTTTCAAAGGCTTATGTAAAGAACTAATTCAACCTAAAAGCTTAAATTGTTAGATGAAGACTACATTAATGATTTTATATTATAATCCCCTCACATAACCCTTCACATAAGAGCCACTGGACTTGAAGGGTAGACAATGCACAGGTCCACTTATTTGTGCTAAGAAACTCTACAATACTTAATTATTTATTAATAGAATGAGTGATGAGAATCGAACTCACGAACACTTGGTCACGGAAACTCTGATACCATGTAAAGTGTCAGTTTAACCCAAAAATTTGAGCTGTTAGGTAAATACTACATTTATATAGTATAATTCTCTAACAGCTTAGTACCTTGTTTAAAATGTCCAACAGAATAAAGAAATTAGAGATTTATTTCTCACCTTTGAAAATAGCAGTCCCAACAATTCCAAGAAAATTGAATATAGCTCCATACCCATATAAGAATAAGTTCTGTAAATCAAGAAATAGAGAATTAATATCTAGATGGTAAAAAACTATAGTAGCTAAAATATCCTGGCATCACCAAACTGCAGTTCTAGAAACTACCCATTTATTTTTATTTTACTTCCCTGTTGTCTACCATGGTGCCGAGATGATTCTTTGAGTTAGTTTAGGTAGTTGAGCATCATTATTAGATTCTTTCTCTAAGGTTTCCTCTATTACATTTACATCATGTTACTAGTTTTTCTAAGACCTCTACCCAAAACCCCAGTCCATCCCCAACCGAAGCAAAGTCCCACTAACCAAGGTTATATTTTCAATATAAACTGTAGTACATTTCAATTATAATAAACAAACACAAAAGAAAAAACAAGAAAAAACTGGACAATATAAAGGCAGAACTACAACTAATTAAAATTGTAGACTACACATCTTTAGAAGGATATGATAATTCTCTTTCCTCGCGGAAACAAAACTTTGAACGATTTAAAGCATTTCCAGGGCTTAATAAAAATGTAGTCCACTATGAAAAAACTTTCAATTCCCCATACATCACCTGCAGATAAATGCTTGTATCATATTGGCTCTTCAAAGCATACTCATTATAAACAGAGGCCAAAGATGGAACAGTGACCTGCAAAATAAATCTGAGTTTAAAATTTAGCCAAATTAAAAAGGAATTAAAAAAAATGAAAGTACAGAATAACCAAAATTACTTTGACATGACCTGATTGCAAAATAAAAATCCTTAGATGAAAAGAATATAACAAACATCACTTACAAAGATCAATGTATAGAGATATGCACCCATCGTGACAGGAAGACCCAAGGCTGTAGTTCCTTCAGGCAAAGTTCGTAGCTGATTAACACTTATACCAATGAGCAATAGAGCAAGAGCTTCCCACTGTAGCAAAAGAATAAATCAATTTACCAGCCAAACATAAGGAATAGAAGCAATTGGGATTTGCATAAGGATTACAACTTGCTACAGTTCAACAGTGAAGAGCCAAATAATGGCCACAGAGAACCTTTCTTAAGCCTATAGGCAAGACATCTTAACCCACTAACCTGAATAATGGAAAACCGGCGCTTCATAATCACCTTTAACAAAACTGCTATTACTAAAACCTGCAACATGCACAATGAAGAGTCAACCATTACAAAATAATTCAACTTAAGTGAATTATCAAGAGAAGAATATTTCCAGTTCTTTCAGATAATAATTTCAGGAAAAAGAATAATATTGAAATTAAAAAAAAGGGATGAAAATAAGAGAATTTCTCAAAAAATATGAAAAGAATAACTCAGTTGAGAGCAATAGACTAAAACTAGTAAAATGTAAAATATTAGGCACAGGTAATAGTTTACTAGAGAGGCATCCAGCAGCCACTATAAGAGCTATATCATATGCAATGCATAGGCAAGCCATTATTTGGACAGTAATAATAAGGATATTCAATCATACAGCACTGTGAATGAGAAATTACCTTCAAATTACTTAGCATCTTCACAGTAGCAGGATTAAAATAAAGCTGCATAAAATGTAAAATCAAACCGTAAGTTACCTTAGGTTCAATAAAAAAAAATTATTTTGGGGTTACAGGTTCAATAATTTCTTTAAATGTGTCAAATGTCACTGACCAATCATAGGTAACTTATATGAATTGTCCATCACTTGATTCAGCTATCTTTTCTTTTCCTTTTAAACAAGTGAAAATGACTCTATACTCTCAATGAAATTTCGAAGGTAAGATACATACAAATGCACAACTCATGCAATGGCCATTCACTACGACACGGCCTAGGAAATATATCGTACATTTGATACATGATGCATGAGCAACACAAGAATCTATCAGCTCATTATAATATAAGCACTGTTGAAATTATAGGGATTAGATGGAAACAGAGGAAAAGAGAGAAGACCACTGAATTATATGTGATCTGATTAGAAGATAGATGTGTGTCATAATACAAATCACTAACACCTATTTATACTAAGGAGCCAGGTCGTACTTGTGTAGTACTACTAGGACAAGCTCAGCACAATAAGATTACTAGTCTATTACATAAGAAGACTCCTAACCAATAAATAATCCTAACATTCTAACAAGCAATGAGAAATTCATCATGATTTAAAGGTAGCTTTGAGCCTCTGATACGGAAAAATAAATCTATAGTACAAGCACTGGCTACAAAAATGTAATACCAATATCTGTCCACTTAAGGCAAAAACTCATGTATTAAAAACAAAAAGTTACAGATTCTTTAACCTCACGTTTGCATATTAACCATGGAAGGCAGACCCCAAATGATAGCACTATAGGCCGAATCCTTATATATGCATTGTTTATGGGCTAATTATACATACCTGCATTGTAAACTTCAGATAGTTGTTTATAGCATAAAGAAGTGCTGGGATAGCAAGAAGGACATTGTTGCGGGCTGCCTACAAGAGATAAAATTACCACATAGAGGATAAATACCAAAAAGATATCAGGAAAAGCTAGCATCTAACATTTTGATATTACATAAAGAAAAGGTGGGAAGAAACTTAAAAACAAGATAGTCTTCCATATTCACTGTAGATATGAGGCACAACATGTCAGGTCACTAAGCAAAATCAGGTATATAATGAAAAGTAAGAATGAACACTATGTCCTACAAATGCACTCTAATGTATTTGATGATTATTTTATTATCTTAAATAAAGCATGCTTATGCAACTTGAATTGAGTAATCTAGTTCAATCCCAAAAAGCAGGGAACCTAGCAAAAGACAAACATTGAAGCAATATCACATATCAGAAAAACAAACACAAATCTGTCAATTCATACAAAATTAATATTATAAATCATAGTACCTGCAAGAATGTAGAAATTGAAAGAAGAGGCTTCTCCCCAACTTTTTGATTCCTAGCCTGCACAAGCAATCAAACCTTACTTATATAGATGGGAAGAACATTGTGAATTAGCTTAAAGATCAAAATATCTCGATGTACTATTTTAGTTTGATGTTGGAGTTGGTTATATCATTCCATAAACTTTGCAAGATTAGAATTCTTCTGGATTATCAGACATAATATGCCGCTAAGATTAAGTTTATCTATTTAGTCCCAAGGATTTTTCAGTATTTTTTCAGTCCATGGTAAAACCTGTGTTTGTGCTTTAGTTTTGTGTTCTTCGCACATTGCCAGGTCTTATTTTAATGTATAATTGTTCTTCATTGGTTAGTATCAGTAGGAAACCTAAAGCTTTATACTTTGTAAAATTAGGATTCTATTCCTAAATCTTTTAAGTTTGGGTAACCCCTTTTAAATGGATGTAAACCTTGAATTTCATCAGCAAGATTGGTCTCTTCTTCATTGCGAAAAGTAATAAACCTGGAATGTGATGCTTAAGGAGCCCTAGGTGAAAAGCATTGACCAATTTACTTCCACGACATATAATATGTTTCCCTTCAACTTATCAACCTGTCCTGTCCATACCCATTTTCTTCCACAAATGGCATTAGAACTGTTTTTCCAAAACTTAAATTTTTTGGCTTAAATCTTCCATATAATCCATCAAGCCTAAAATCTTAGTTTCGAAGAAACCAAACAACCACCAATTGGCCCCTTAATTCTCACTTCATCGCCTGAAAACCACTCGTGCCCTAGCATACACTCAATTATCAAATTTTGATTCTGTTGCTGCATACTTGCAAAGAAAACAGACAGAAGCATATCATGACATTCACTAAAGAGCAACTCTGACCTATCGTGGAACATCCACTAAATAAAGCAACTCAGAAAATGATCATTACGAACCAAGAAATCTCTTTCTGGAAATCTTGGGTTGAGGTTATAAATTCTAATATTCTATCACTCTTAACGGTAGACAAAATTAGGGCATGTCCTGCTACAATAGAAAAGCAGTAATTCCTAGTAATACCACAAATTATTACTGATTTAGTTCAATATATGTGGTCGTGCTGCCTTCGTTATCTACTACTCACTTCACACATGCTTTAACTATAAGTAATTGAATATATATATATATATATATATATTTGAATATAGACAAAGGAAAAGGGATCTTTACCTGGAGTAAAAGCATAACAATAGCAAAGAAAACCTTTGTGATCTCTGTCAAAAAATTAACACTAATAGGGCTAAAATTGAATTTCCCATCCACCTTGGACATATAGACAAGAATAGGCTGCCAAATAAGAAGAAATAATATATGTCAGCCACTAAAAATAAAGCACAAAGGTTTGGCACGAAATATCAAGTTAACAACAACGAACTCTCTAATCTACATTCGAGTATTACATTAGCTAATCTAGAAAAGTAAAAGTTTAGATCTGCAAGTCAAGGAAATGAAATATGCAAATCAACCAATAGTTTTAGGTTTGTAGAAATAAAAATGCTATGTCATAATCATCATTAAACCCCTAAGATGCTATTCATAATGCCAAAGCAGAAGCCAATTTCTTTCAGCTCAATCCTCTCTTCTAAAGCCTTGGAGTCCTGCACCCTATAAATTATTCCCTATGTTCCGTTTGTCAACTAGACATTATGCAGGAACTAACACTTTAATAGATTGACATGAAAGATAATCCTTTGAATAAGATAAACCAACCTTGTCAAATCCATAATAAAAAAAAACGTTTCTAGAATGCCGATTTCCGTTAGTTCTCCAAATCATTAAACATGCAAATGCGAGAGAAATTTATTTTTCCACACCGAGGGAAACAAATCACCATCACTCGTAGCATCTTTGACATAAAACTACAAGACTCCGTATGTCAGCATATGAAAAGCAGTTCAAACCCCAAAGAGGATCACACACATCATAATTTTGCAAGACTGAATATCAATTCGAACTCCCCCCTTCCGTTAATATTTGAGCGGAAAATTTCAATGAAGAGATAATAATCACCTGGAAACCAACTAAGATACAGTCACCAACAACCAAGAAGACGTTGAGTGCACGTTGCTTGGATGATATCCTACTTTTGTGGCGATCATAAGCCCTCGATACAGTCTTCGAAGTAGGGGAAACCAATTTGGAATGACAAACACTGCATTCTATCATCCCGTTCTTCATATATATACTCCCACACTATCAGAATATGAAGAAATCGATCTGCAACGGAATCAACCAAATCAATTCGCAAGTGAAAAAAAAATCCCCAGATCTCGATCTTCAGACACAGCTAATAGATCATTTAAAAACGAAATTAAGATCGAATTCCAAGAGAAAATAGAGATCCCCTATGGTAACCAAAAGAAAAGGCAAAAACCTACAAAATCAAACAAAACACGAATATGTAGAGCTGAGATCTCGCAAAGAACAAAACAACGAAGGCTTCACCGACAAAATATGAGAAGGCATGAAGCATCAAGATTCGGATTTGAGGAAGCAAAGACAAACCTAAATCGAGTTCAAACCGAGCATTAACGTGAAACTCGGTTTGATCTGCAGCTGGCAGCACGGAATTTGAAGTGAATCAAATGAGATATGAACGTGAGTATGAGTTTCAACGAGAAAGCGATTTCGGATTCACTCTACTCGTTTCTCTCTATCAATGGAAATGAGATTCGAGTTTAAACTCTGACAGAGAGATATGCGAGGAATATGCAGAGGGAGGGAGGGAGAGAGGGAGAGAGAGAGAGAAAGAAATGCGTATTGTGAATTGTAAAGAGAGAGTTTATGTGCTTTTATTTGTTTACTTTGAATTCACACAAAACTTCGTGCGGTGTTGTGTTTGGGAGGAAAGATCTGAGTCACGCGTCGCAAGGTGACGGGCCAATCAGGTGTCAGGTTTGTGAGGAAACAAAGTGGAGTCAAAGAGGGATTTGTAGTTTGGTGAGTCACTGGTTCGGTGGCATGATCACCCCCTCCTTATTGTTACACACGAAAAAAGTATAGGTTTTTTTTCTTTCGGGTTAGACGTTTCTTTCGCTTCAATTGGCAGTGTTGTGTGCGTGCGTGCTTTGGTGTTGTAATAATAGACTAACAGCTGTGGGGGAATACAAGTGATTTATATAGCAAAACTTATAAGAATATTCTTGTTCTTGTTGTAAATGCCGACACTTGCTTTATTTTTTGTGTTAAAAATTACAAAATCTAGATAATAATGTGACTTACTGTTTATTTATACAACAATCTTTATAGCTCATAATTTTTTTTTCATAAGTTGATGTGTTTTAAGAATTACCTAATAAAATTCAATGACAACAGAAGAGCTTTAAAACATTTTGATTACAAAATAAATTCTACTGACCAAGCAACATTTACTACAATCAAAACTTAAAAGATTAATTTGTATAAAGATGCAGTATATAAAGATTCTATAAAGTATCAAAATCATATAGAGTATTCAATGACAACAATTTATCATCTAATAGAATGTTAATCTTCTATAAAGTATTCAATGACAACAATTTATCATCTAATATATATATATATATATAATTAATTTAATTATTAATAATCTGGAGTATTACAAACTATCAAAATCAATTTCCAATAGCACTCATATCCCATATATATCACACAAAATCATTCTATTAAAGAGAAAATTTAAAAAGTTTTTGAAAAAAGAGAAAATGTTGATATATATATATATATATAGGTAGTGAGTTATATTTAAAAAAATTTGGTAGTTTACAACTTCCTCCCTCTATAAATATATATATATAATTTAATTATTAATAATCTGGAGTATTACAAAGTATCAAAATCAATTTCCAATAGCACTCATATAGCATATATATCACACAAAATCATTGTATCAAAGGTAAAATTTATATTATAATTTGTATATATATATATATATATATATAGGAAAAGTATTTCTACAGCCACTTTAGATAAGGTTATCTACAGCTACCGCTTTTTCACTAAGTATGACCGGTCATATTTAGTTATAACAATAAAGCTGTTCTTTTTTTTCTTTCTCTTTCCTCACACACTGTTGACCGACGTGATGGAGAGAGAAAATGCAATTTTAAAATGTGACCGATCACATTTAGTTAAGAAGGGGCAACTGTAGATAACTTTATCTCAAGTGACTGCAAAAATGTTTATCCCTGTATATATATATTATGGCGCAGGATATTCTTACACCGGTGTAAGAGTTATAAGTCTTACACTCAATCTTGACCATTGATCCACTTGTATCCAATGGCTCGCATTACTAAAAAATTTGAGCTCTTAGATATAAGTGGGATTAACGGACAAGATTGAAAGTGTAACTTATACCGGTGTAAAATGATCATTTCCCATATATTATATATATTATTGCTACTAGTTTATAATTTATTATGATTATAAATTACTATTATTTTATGGGATATTACAGTGTTGGCATCCCAACAGAGAAAAAATAATAATGATTATAATAGTACTTACACATAACCAGTTCCGTATATATTTAAGCATTTTTTACTGGGTCACAAATTCCTAGAATTTAGGTTTCTACTATCTTCTTTCATTTCTAAACAGAAACAAGATTTTAACAACATTGAACATTATGATATGGCCAAGTTCAAATGACGATTTTCTCCTTACTTTTCAATAATGGTAAAAAAGAAAAAGTTATCAGAGAGAATGAAAGAATCCCCATTCAATAAAAATAATATCAATTCACATCACTAAAATAAATTATCAAAATATTATTGAATTAACAGATATAAAGTGAACAATTAAATTATATATATTCTAAAAAAATGCAGTCTGTAGGAAGATTTTCTTTTCTTTTCTTTTCATTTTTTTTTTATTTGAACGAGTCTGCAGGCTGAGATAATCTTTCACGGAGCTATGTTGTCTTCAGGTTGATCAGTGCAATAATTTTGAGAATCCATCTACACAAGAGGAGGAACAGATTGAATAAGTGGCCAAAAAAAAAAAAATGAGAAAAAACATACTTGCCTCTAATATACATGATTTGACATTCCAAATCAAGAAATAACACAAGACAACTAACAAATTCAACAGTGCAGTTAAGTAAAATTGCTTTCGCTTTTGCTTTTGGAAATTTGCTGAGTTATATGGCTCATTATCATCATACACGAGCAGAATATAATTCAGTGCGAAGTGAAAAAAGTCCACGATAAATGTACAAAAGCACTAACTTTGATAACAACGTAAATAAAGAATAAGAAGCCCTAAACATGCCAAGAACCAAAAATATATTTTGAGATTGGATAACCTTCACATTATTAACACCCCCATTGCAGGAATATTCTTTCATAAAGACTTCTTACTGTGGCATCTGTAATAAGATTTAAACAACTCAAGGTAGTTCCAGTTTCAGTTATATTACAATTAAATTGTAAGCAAGTATTTATTGGTGCAAGATCAGCAAAATAGGTTAACAGTTTCGCACCAAACCAAGGGCTTCTCTTGCAATCCTGTGACTGTCCTCACCACAAACTTTCCCAAAGAGAAACATAAGATGTTTTCTTTGTTCCAGTTTCAAGTGTTTCTCCAGACCCCGACTAACCATCTCCATTTCAGGCTACAGAGGAACACCCACAATAAGTGTTATTAGAAAGCAACAAGTCAATACATAAATCATATGCTCTGCAGCAGACAAGGTTAGAAGAAAAATCCTTCAATCTACATAATACCACATCGAAGTACTCCTCTTAGATATTTTTGTATGTTCAAAACAGCATCCTAATCAGCAGTCCCTGAAGAGGACATAAACAGTGACATAGGTTTGTGTTTATGGTCTCTCTGTGGTGCAATGCTAATGGTTGTTTCAAGTGAGTTGCCATTTCAGACAGGTATATAGAGATTGGACACAATTGTTGCACTTTTTACCTTCTTTTCACCCAATGTATTTTGTTCTCTCTTCTTTTGGAGGATTTCTTATCCTTCTCTTCCCGTACTTTCCCTCTTATTTCTCTGATACAAGTATTTTTCTATTAAAAAAATTTCAAAAATTAAGCGGAATAACCACAATGAGTGGTTATTTGGTACTTTGGTCCTTATCTCGAATTCCCCCCCGCAAATTATTCACTTCTCATTCATGCAAACATTAAGAATTACCAGTGAATTAACGTTTAGAGGAATCAAAGACAACATACAAATGCTATTATATTACAGCCACTGTAAGTAAGAGGTAACATCCAGTTTTAATAAAGAATAACTATAAAGAGACAACTACAACCAAGCCTTATCCCACTAAGTGAGGAATAACTACAAAGAAAATAACAAATAAATAATTCATTCAAGAGAAGTGGAGAAATTTAACGGAAATCTTTTTTTGCAAATTATTGTTGAAGAATGAAGATACATACTGAAGATTCCTCAGGAGGAAATATTCGTAGAAGAAGGCATATTTTTGACAGTTCTACCATAGCATCAACATTTTTTCCTTGCATTTCCAGAGCCTATGAATGAAAACACCAACAAAGGCGTGAATTTGAAGGAGCATTCAAGAGGACAAACATGAAGTTTCTAGAAGTGAGTTATTTGAGGCCCAAATTTCAAGCATTAAGTTACAATACTTTCAGGTTCAGAACTCATTCTTAAGACCCATAGTCTTTGTAGAAACCCAGATGATAATAGACGATACTACCCGATCATAAGATTTAGGATAAGAAATTACCCAAGCCTGAAGAAGACAAGAGCGTGTACGCGCAGCAACTGCTGCAGACACAATTGTTGCAGCACGAACATTTTCAAGACCAATGTTTTCGGAAAATCCAGCAAGGAATTGCAGGGCATCCTCACCATTAATATCAATTGACGTAGAGTAAGTTGGTGCACTGAATAGAGACAAAGCAACCAGTAATTACAAAATCATTAAACAGGAGTAGACAGCATGATTAACGGTTCCATGACTTCCAATATTAGTAAACAAAGAGATAGACAAGAATGCTGGCCTAAGAGAATCAAACCTGCTGCAAACATTTAAAACAAAGTTAACAGATGCTCGGTACAAGGAATCCCGAATGTTTGTTGGTTCAACAGACACTTGTACACCAGAAATTCTGCATAGTTGACGTAACTGTTCATGTGCGCCGGCAACAGACAGTCCAAGTATTATGAGAAGAGAAACAAATTAATCAATTTCCTTTTATTATAGAAAAGATTTAATATATGCACACATCAATAAAAGAATTAGAAATCATTAGCGTGGTATTTTAATTATTTAATTAACATCATTTAGACAAATGCTTAGCATACATATTGATCAGTATCACTTTACAAAACCTTAGAACCATGATTCGTAATGTTAGTTAGTATTAACTAAAAGAAGCATTTTTTTATAGGAATTAGGAAAAATAAGGGGAATATTAAAACTCAGACCAGTACCACATACCGCATTAAATTTTTAAGTAGCAGTTGATGCGGAGCTTACCAAAGGCCTACTACGTCTTTTTCTTCTTAAAGGCACTCAAAGCAAAAGCAATACCAAGCATAACCTAATATACATGCTATTTTTTTCCAAAATAATATTAACAATAAATATTGCATAAAATTGCATACATAATCTGACAATTAAGTAAATGAATGGGTGAAAAAACTGACTTGAATTATATCATTCTCCATGATGTCGTTTCCGCCCAATCTACTGTTGATGATTGCTGGAAATCAAGTGGGTGAGTTGCAACTTGAACTTAAGGATGGCAAAACACTATGGAAATTATGAAATATGTATCTTTACCTGCAAAAAAAGTCGGTGAATAGAATCACAATTCATTCAGACACTGGACTGGAAACACTAGGAACAATTGTAATAGTCAATAAACCACAACATAGTTGCAAGTAACAAATTACCATTAAACAAAACAATGCATTTCAATTAACAGGAAACAGGAGCAACTTATGGGATTGTTATTACCCTCCTCTCCCTCATTAAAACAAGTCACTCTTCTCATCATCCTCTCTGCATATTTTAAGCTAATAAGAGGCTCAATATAATTTTTTTGTGAATACAAACTCAATTGAACCTTCAAAGAGAGATCAGATTGTCAGCCACGAGAAACCTTGTTTCATTGAATTATTTTTTCATCAACCAAACATATCTCTGATTTGCAAACAATTTCAAGGATGCAATGTAATTGGAGGGAACAAAACAAAAATAAGTAATAAAAAAAAAAAAAAACAAACCTCGAACCACTCTGTAAGCCTCCCTCTTGTACTCCTCGTGTTCATTCACGTCGAAAACAGCACCACTGATTACAGTTGGCCACCATTTCGGCAATTTCCTTTCGAACCGAACCTTATTCTTCGAAGAGAGCTTCACAGAGGACTGAACCGGCGATAACGGGTTCGCGGCGACCTTAGGATTGGGAAGGCTCCTCTGGCCCCACCCTACAACGACCTCTTTCCCGCCGAGACTACGGTCCCTCCGTACCATAGGCGTGTAGCTAGACGCGTTTCGACGCCAAGACCAAAACCTAGAAACCAATTTGACCAAAACCCTGAAAACAGAAAATGCGACCAAGCTCAGAGCCGCTGAGGTTCCCACGAAATGCAAAGTGGAAGTCCGACACGAAACAACGAGTCTGCGGTTATCGTCGAGAGTGATCAGGGTTTGCAAATCGCGGTAAGCGTCTCTGCCGGATGAAACGAATCGCCGAATATTGGAATCCAAGAGAGTTTCGAAAGTGGTGAGGTGAGTGAGGTCGATTATGGTTTCCAATTTCAGTTCTGAAGAGCTGGTGGTGGGAGTGGTAGTGGTAGGGGCGGAGAGTTTGTTCAGGCGTCTGCGGCTGCGACTGCGACTGCGACTGCGGCGGCCAAAGGAAGCGGAGACGAGGCTGAGGCGGCAATGGCATGGTGGTGGGAAATGGGAAGGAAGGGTGCAAGTTTTGGCAGACAACATATGTAGTTTTTGTTTGGTTTCTCTCTCTCTGATTAGATTATCAATGATAAGTTGTTCTTGTTCCCCCTTCCTCGCTGAACGGAGCATCAAACTACCATAGCGAATAGTAGCCAAGCCCGGCATTAAAACCAACAATAAATCGGAACACCGACCAAAATCCGAATGTTCAAACTTTTTTAACTAAATGGCAGTGTTATTTTCCAATTTGTAAGGAGGGCAAGAAGTTCGTTCTTAGACACTATAGGGAACTCAATATGTATCATATTTTAATAGACACCAAATTTGCTACGCAATGTAATAATTTTTTTTTTTTTTTACTTGTATTTGTCCTCCACTATAAATGTGAAACATTAACAAACTGAGTTCTCTACAATTTCCTGCGAACTTAATAACACTAATGAATAGTGACATTTTGTTAACTGTCCCAATAAATTTGACTAGTAGTATCTACTACGCTATATTATATTGTATTAGCTTTAACATGAATTTATTAAAAACTTTCAAATTATAAGCACAAAAACTTTGCTAAATGCTTTCATATTATCAAAATTTGTGTTAGAAGCCAATGAAATTATAAAGGAATTTAAAAATCTTCTTTAGCATGCAATTAAGAGCAAGAAATCTTCGCAGTCCAAAAAATCATTATGCGTCCATTAAGAACATAACAAAGTTACGTTACAAACAAAACAAAACAAAACATAAGGTACCATAACAAAGTTACGTTACAAACTGGGAATTCAGTTTTCAGATTGTCCAAAATATCTCCCTGAAATTGTAGCCAGTATGTTCAACATTACAACCTCGTCATCGAGTTCAGCCTTTCCAGCACGTATGCTAGCACACTTCCGCAACAGACTCCTGAGAGCAGCGCTAGTGTCAGCATAAAGTGGAGCATCAACTGTTGCACAAAGAGCAAAAAGCCACATGCAATCATTTCTTGTGATAGTGTTTGCAGGCTCTAGCAATCTAATTCGTTTCTGCAACATTGATACCCTGGCTACAGAGTCCATTCCTAAGATTGCAGAAAGCAAAGGGGGGCTGAGAGAGCTGCTGCTAGCTTGATCAATGGAAGTTTTTGATCCAGGATTCTTCAGATGCAGTGCGCTATCCCTATCTTCAGCAATCATGTTAATAGGTTGATCAATCGCCTTTCCAATGTTCAAATGATTATTAAGTAGGACATCTCTGTTCATAACACTAGCAGATTCTCCAAAATTGTTCCCAAGTAGTTGATAGGAATGAACGGGTTGTAGATTACTGGAATGCATGATGGCACGTGAACCTTCAAGACATGAGAGATTCTGGAATAAGAAGTTAGGGGAAAATTGAGGAAACAGGGTCAGTCCTTTAAAGAATTATGGAGTTAAAGCACAGCCGCAAACCAATACCTTGTTAGCTGGCACATCGATTAGCATCTTTAGTTTATTTATTCAAAAATATGAACAAATTGAAATGATTCTATTATTTGTCCAGTTACATTTAAGAAATTTACATGGGTAAAAGATGCAGTCGTGAGTTTAGGTGAGCAAGTGGTGTGCACAAACTGGGGCAGGAATAGCATAACTCTTGGATAAAGAGAGTATTGCTCATCCAAATGAAAATAAAGAAGGAAAAAGGGATTACAGAAATAGGTTTTTGAAGAACATACCCTCCTCAGTGCTGAAAATTCAGCAAGAAATACATCCTCCCACTGTTTCATTGGCAACAGATGCTCAGGACACTTGGCAATATCAGGAATCTTGGGCATGTAAGCACTTTGTTCCTTCTCATGTTTACTTCTATCAAGTTTGGCTACCTTCACTTTAGGAATTTGATCTGCCTCCCACCTAAGCAAGACAAAAAAACTAAATAAATAAATGAAAATAAAAATAAAAAAAGTTTAAGAAACTTGTTATTCTATCAAGCTCTTACTAAGGTAAGCTACAGTGAAGTTTCTCATGCTCACCACCATTTAACAGACCCAAAACCTAGAGGTGATGTAACATACATATATATATCCTCCAATATATGCTATAGTTTCCTACCATATTCCCCTAGTATTTAAATCATATTCTAGGTAACCACTGCATGATATATCATTCTCCCTTTCCAACCCTTCAAGATACTTGCTCCAAATTTATTCCACGAAGCTCACAATTGTAGACATGTTTTGAACTTTGATTGAATTCAAATACTTATCTGACACTGATGAGTGGAACTTCAACTGTATTAATAATAAAATCTGGGTGAACAAAATAATACCCACTCACCTGACGCATTTCAAGCATATGCTTAATATAATGCCTATATAGCAGGCTTCCCCCACTCTCTGTCCCCAACTTTTTACAAACTTTAGTGTTTCAAGTAGTGTACCCACTACAATTGTTATATTGGGCTGCATTTTGTATCTTACTGATTAGAGGGAGCTGTTAGAAGTAACCTAATTTTCACAAAATTCAGAGTTTCAAGTAACTGCACCATAAGTTAAGGCTTGGCTGTTAGAATCAGTTGCAACGTGCCTTCTAAAAACTTTTAATAAGGAGCTGGAATGATCCTCAATAATATTGAGAATCACTATTCTAGGGAGAGCAGAACAAAAAAATGAAATTATCAGAAAGAAAGACAATTTCAAAGCATAAATCCATATCATCACCAGCAATCAGCTGCAGACAGTTACAATAATACCTGACACGCCTAAGATATTCCCATCCATCTTCAGGTGGACCAGAATCAAAATTAGGTTCTCCAGCTACCAAAAAGGCAGGCCTTTGGATGCTAGCATTATCATCCTCACTATCATCATCTTCACTGCACTCTTCTGAAATTGAGCACCCATCCACACCCATTAGACTATGACTACAGGAAGGATCAACAGGAATCACATTTTCACTACTTTCCTTGAGTTGTGATTCACTATACATATTTTCACAACCCTTTGCACCTGAAAGCAATTAAAAGATTTTCAGCACCAGCACAGTTGATCTGTTAATAATTTAAGGATAAAGACAGAATAAATATATGATTTAGTATCTGTGAAAGCAACAATAATCTGGTAAAGCATGTTCTTCTCATTCAAGCACAACGTAGGAAAGAAATTGAACTTCTATTGAAAAATTAACTCTCAACATACAACATTAAAAAATGAGTGTAAACAACAAAGTATCCTCATTATTGTATGACCAAAGTATCTTCCAAATTTACAATCAAGCCTACTGCACAAGATTTTTCATATACAATGACTTTATTCAAGTAACTACGCAACTGAAGTCAGTGCTAAAGTACAAAAACTATAACATGGTCAACTAATTTTGCAGATTAGATCTTTCCCAGGTTCCTTTTGCTCATTCTTCAATGCACAAAGACATTCACATATCTCCATCTTCCATTAGTAGCACCCACACCTGTCCATCACAGAAATTGAAAACATCAAATTGACACAATATGACCCAACAACCAGGGCAGAGTTGGATAAACAAAAAAAAAGAGTACAAAAGTTAGAGGAATTTTTTTTTAAAATTTCATCAGAAAGAATCGCTTATTATCTTTGCAGAGAAAAACATTTTAGACTGATCAACCCCCCCACACCCAAATAAAAAAGAAAGGGAAGAAGAAGAAAAGGAAGCTCATAGGCAAAAAATAAGAACACAGACAATTATCAAAACCACTACAAAAAGGGATTTTTTTATTTTATTTTTGAAAAAAAAAAAATCAATGACACAATCAACAATAACCAAGCCATATCCGTCTAAGTGGGGTTATGTAATTCAAGAAAAAATATTTTCAAAAAACATTGTATGTTTGCAAATTGCAAGTGTCCACGGAAAACACCAACAGAAAAACTGAAAAAGAAAAAGTGAAATTGGCAAAATAAACCTCTTATAATCATGGATGTAATTACAACCTAAAGTAAAGTAAACAAGGATATAATCAAGTACTTGAGTAATAGCAAGCGGATGCAACTTCAAACAATGTTCAGTGCAAATAAGAGACAACGTCACAATTCAGAAACTCCTTATGTTCACAACAAGGAACGAGGCTTGTAGCTCGCGATCACCAAACAGGGTACCATGTCATGTGCTACCACCAATTTTTCTTATCTCATTTAACAGAATGGATTTCTCCTCTTACAGTTGCTCCATGTGTTACCACCAGAATATATAATCAAAAAAAGACAACTAAAAGAAGAGAAATCTTGCAGCACTAACAAATCAAAAAGATGATTAAGCAAAAATAAACACTGACTTCCACATCTTCACAACAAGATTGTATTTCTTTTTAATTTCCTAATAATCAAGAAAGACCCATTCACCTAACATCCATCATCATCATCATAAAAGCCATATACATAAAAACAAATGTCAATTCAAAATTGTGCATGAAAGAAAGCAAATGTAACAATATAATACATACTGAGGATTGGTGGTGCTTGTTTCTTCTTTGGAAGGCATTGAAGCTGAGTAGTGGCCAAAGCCAAGGTATCATACTCATTGGCGACAGCGGTTTCAAGGGCGGCGTAAATTGCTTTCCAGAATTTGCGTTGTTGAGCAACATTCACAAACCTGAGAGCCTCCATTTCCTTTCTTGAGTACTTAGCGTTGTTCTTGCTATTTGCAATTGGAGGCTGAGACTGAGGCTGAGGGTCCTCCTTGTTCTTGTTCTTGTTCTTGGCTCCATTTCCTTTACCAGATCTTTTTCTTGAATGTTTTCCATTCTTTTGTGTGCCATAAGGAATGGTGTCGAGCAATGCCGTTTCATCAATAACCTCAATCCCTAAAGGTCGTACAGGATTAAGAGGAGGAGGCAAGTCTTGGTGGACCTCAGCACCATCTTTAGGAACCAAAGCAGATTCAAGTTCCTGCAGGAGTCGTTTCTTCTTCACTTCAAGTTCAGCAGAGGCCTTGTTGTTCAAAGAATCAAGCGATTGTTGTTCTTCCTTGTCGTTTCCGGAACGTTGAGCCGCAGCAGAATCAGAAACATCAAGAACGGGGCGTTCTTGCTCTTGTTCTTGTGAATTGGAACCATCAGAAGAATCGGAAACATGAGCCATCACTGCACTATTGAAATCTTGATAAACCAACACTAAGTCGCAGAGTTGAGACTTCAACTTTTCCACTTTGCTTTCTCTTACTTTGTTCAAGGGTTAGGGCGCGGGGGTATTTATACTTAATTTCACTTCCAGATTTTTGGCATTTTTACCCTTTGCCCCTCTTTAAAATAAAAATTATCACTATCCTTCCATTTTTATACTATTTAAAAATTTGATATTGAGTAAAGTGTATGTCATTTTAAAAGATGTAAAGTTATGTCATTTTAAGATAAAGAAAAAGATAAAAAAATGAGGAGAGAGAGTTGACAAAAAAAAATAAAGGTATGAGTCTCACCTCTTTGTGAAAGTGAAAGGATATAAGTTGTGTCATTTAAAATGATAAACACTTTTCCTTTGATATTTTACTAAAACTTAACATCAATCTATTCCTATTTCACCATTAATTTATTAATGTAATTGATTGTATAAGTCATGTAATTAATTATATAACTCAACTTTACCGTAAAATTTTAAAAGATGATAGTTTATGATTTGAGAGTTCGAATCAGATAATTTTCCATTTTTTATTAGAAGTTACTTTTTAAGAGCTATATGTTGGAATGATCAATTTTTAGGGTTGAAAAGTGAAAATAGGAATAAAAATTAAATAACATCATCCATAAAGATAAAACATACCAAACCAGGGTATAAGGAAGCATTTTTTGGAAAATACAAATGAACAATTCCTTGACAACGCGTTTGTCTTTAAATGTTATGTGAAATAAAAAAATCAACTGATTCGGACACTCAAAGCCAAAATTATTGTTTTCCGAATTTTACGGTAAAATATCTCACATTTAGTGTCACATTAAGTCTTGTGATACTACTAGAAAGCCCCTTCTTAAGTCAAATATTATGAGTATATGATCATAGAAACTCATTTCATTCAAGAAGTCTTATGAAAAAAATTTATATGGCTTTGTTCACTGATGTAATTGATTACATCAGTTAATGATTATATGATCAACACAAAAATCAAATATGATCAAATTAGTGTGTAAATTTGGGACTAGGCAAAGTGATACTTTTTAATTTAATAAGTGATAAAAAGGTCAAAAAGCCTACAACTTAGCATGAAAAAGCGTTATGAACATTTACGTTAAATGACAAACACTAATCTCATTTATTTATTAGAAAAATGCACATAATAATCAAATTTATATTTGAGAAACATATGAATCTGTACACTTTTGAACTCTTTTAATGTTTAATGAATAATAAGGGTATAACTGTCAAATTATATAATTTGTTTTCTTTATTGCTACAAGGGAAATGTTTCTTGATATTTTTTCTCCGTCCATTTTTTTTTTTTTTGTATAACCTTCTCCATCCATCTCAACGAGGAGAGAATTTTTTGGAAATGGATTCTCTCGTAAATAATTTAACATGATCATACCATATGTGAATCAAAAGTAATGATTGTGTAACTATTTTATTCTTATATTTTTCCTCTTTCCTTTCTTATCAGTATTAATTTACTTATATATAATTATGATTGTCCCAGATGCCATGGTCATATTAATTTGCACATAAAAGGATCCATTCCTGATTTATTTATTTATTTTGTTTAATCAAAAAAGTTTCCTTACTCTTTCCTCTCGTATGCGAAAAGTAGAGATTTTAGAGAAACTGGAAGTTGCGGCCGTTTTCATTTGACGAGAAATTGTTTCTTATAAATTATTTTCAAACATTGAAGTTGAACGTCTTTGTTCGATGTATAGGATAAATGGAATAATGTAAAATTTGAAGGAAGGAGGGGTATTTTGTTCTGTAAGGAAAGTACAAGCGTAGAAGTTAGAAATATTTTTTATATTTCAGGACCATCCAATGATCCCGTGCTTCCTCTCGCAACATCAATTTTTTTTTTTTTTACTCCTGTTAATTTTTTTTCACTTTTACCATTTCATTTACACTAAGGGACCACCGTAAAAAATGGTAGTCCCGAATCACGATAAATAATCTCCTCCAAAATAACTGCATAACATGGCAAATTTGGCAAACACTATTAGGAGATCCTCGTCCACGTGGAATCGGGGACATTTATCTATCCCTATTTATAAAGGGTTCCTAAAAGTGTTTTTACTATTAAAAATGTAAAAGTTTAAGTTTTCACAATAAAGATATGTATTAAAATATGGGAAAATATTTTTTCATGTTGCATAAGAATTCAACTTTTATGTTGTGACTCTTCGATTTGCGTGCAAAACTTTTCTTTTTCTATTTTTAATAAATGTAGAGCCCAGCATTAGTTGATTCACAACATGAGAATTCAATTCTCATGCAACATGAGAAAATCAAATCCCTTAAAATATACATAAAAACTTTCTTAAGTAAAAATTGATAAAAATTCCGTGTAAAAAACAATGGGAAAAGTGTTTATTATTTTAAATGACATAACACTCTGTCCTTTAAAGAGAGAGACAGACACATAAAAAAATTATTTAAATTTTAAATTTAAATAAAAATCACTCACTTTCTCTCTCTGATAATTTCCATTTTTCTATGTCTATCTCTCTCCTAAAATGACATAACTTATATCATTTAAAATGACAAACACCAAATCCAAAAACAATATAAATGCAAGTTTTTACGTCTTTATTAAAACAAAAAAATTGAACCGGGTCGTATACAAAAAAAATTAATCACGTCAACTTTCAACCCATAACCCAGTATTCTTTTTTCTTTTAAAAAAAAATCATATTTCTATTTACCCCAAATCAAAATACATAGTATCTTCCTCTATCTATCTGGAAAAAAAAAATGTCACGTAATATCGCTGTTGTAAAGAAAGAAGAGAGCGAAGTCATCAGTGAAAATTTTGAGTATTAAGCTGAGGTGGATTTTGAATCAAACTTGTTATAGGAGCAAGAGAAGAGTACCTTAAGGACATGCAATTGATGCATAATATTAAACTTCATTCTTTTGATATTTTGAAACTCTTTTTTTATGTTTTTGAATTTATGTCTTATATGTTACATGATTTGTATCTTTTAAATATGAAATTGTTCATTAAATTTTGAACTGCGACATATATATATATATATATATATATATATATATATATATATGTACAATGACTCACATTACTAAAAAATTTGAACCCGATGTAAGAATTAGAAATCTTACACTGGTGTCAATCTTGACCCATATATATATATATATATATTAATCCACTTGTATCCGATGGTTTTGATTAATCACATTACTAAAAAATTAGTAAAATGCATATGATATAAAAATATAAAATTGAGATCATATATATATATATATGTCAGGATCATTTTACACCATATATATATATATATATATATATATATATATATATATATATATATATATATACACACACTTATATCTAAGGGCTCTAATTTTTTATGTAAAAAACATGTAAATAGAATAATAACCATACAAACTTGATAAATGTAAAACATTAAATATGAGGAATCATAACCATACAAAGTTGAAAATAAATATAATATTTTTATTTTCTACAATTAATTTTAAATGCGAACTTCTTACAAAACGACGGTGTAACTGCACCAACGCTTATATACAGTCACATTACAGATCATTTTGCCTATATATATATATATATATATATATATATATATATATATATATATATATATATATATATATATATATATATATATATATATATGGGAAGAGATCTTCGTTGACTTA
Organism: Gastrolobium villosum; assembly: GCA_032173675.1. Lineage (NCBI taxonomy): Eukaryota > Viridiplantae > Streptophyta > Magnoliopsida > Fabales > Fabaceae > Gastrolobium > Gastrolobium villosum. Next base: position 61,962 of record JAVKPL010002405.1, read on the forward strand.
TATCTAGAGCTCTAAAGACTTACAAGTCTTACAAATGGATCCTCATCTCAACTAGTAATACTACAAAATTATATATATATATATATATATATATATATATATATATATATATATATATATATATATATATATATATAACTTTTGTATCCTACTCGATTTGAATACTACAACTAAAACTCCAATCCAATTAAATCAGAATATGCAAATTAAGGTAGAAACTACTTTGCAAGACTGAATTAAGAAAATTACCAGAACAAGGATCATAACCCTGTTGCCAAAAAAAAAGGTCCAAACATAAAGGTCTTTCAAGCCAAGTATCAGGTAGATCTGATCGCAAGAAACAAATAAAGAATATGGGTGGATTAATGTTCAGTGACAAACATTTACCCACACAAACATTCACCACGCAACCCATACCCATTGTAGCATTATGGCTCCCTATAGACGTCAGCACTACAAGTGCTACACCAGAAATACATGGAATTTAACAATGACATGAAACGCGCCAATCCAATCCCACACATCCAATCTCATACAAAAATAAAAATATATATATTATATATATCGACAGTATTTGATGAATCCGGAGATAATTGAATCAAACTGTGCAGAAGATGCAGAATCCAAAGAGAAGGTAAAACTTCGATTTATTTGCTTCAACTTTCTGGTGCAGCAGGAGCAGGAGTCTTCAGAAGTGGTTGGAGTGCTTTGACTACGATGCTCATATTTGGCCTAAACTCAGCCTCATACTGTACACATAGTGCTGCAACAGCTGCAAGCTGCATAGTGCAAAGTCAATGATAAGCATTGTTAGCGTCAACTTCAATAAGGAGACCCAAGCCCCATGACTTTTATTAATGTATCAAAATGATGAGAGAGATACCTTAGCAACTCCTTTAGGGGGATATTCTCCCTTCAGTTTTGGGTCTACGCATTGTTTCACTTTATCTTCACTTAATCTTGGGGTAGCCTACAAAAGATAGCTATGTCAACAAAATATCTAAAGCATACCATCATTGGTAAATGATTCAAATTGGGGGAGAAGAGGTATGATTTTAAGCAGATGCACTGACCCATGTGACAAGACTTTGCTGTCCTCGAGGCATGGTATGATCAACAGGTTTTCTTCCTGTAAGAAGCTCAAGAAGAACAACACCAAAACTGTAGACATCACTTTTTTGAGTCAACTGGCCAGTCATTGCATATCTGTAAAGTTTGGCAACACAACCGAAGCTAAGAACCAATAAAACTAAATAAAATCACAAAGGAAGCAAAAAGAGTTGAGATGAGAAAATAAATAAATTAAAAATGGAAAAACAAAACTAAGCAGGGCAAAGGGACTAATTGTGTTTTCAAAAAAGCTTCTAATGAACCCGCATACCTCAGTAAACGAGTGCCGTAGAGCATAACACCTAAATGTCATGAACCACAAAAACAGTAGCAACTATAAAGAAAACACTTCTTATTCAACCAAATGTTGAGTTAGATTGCTCGGGCATTCATCAGATTTTAATATAGTCACATATACCACTCAGAAACATCATAAGCATGAACATGCAAGCTAAAATAACAGACTATAAAGAAAGTCCTTCCTAGAGTAAATTTAATCTAGATAGATATAAAAGATGTATTCTTTTATATTTCCTGTTTATCGATTTAACTTCCAATAAGTTTAAAGCCAATCACGGGACTACAGGGAAAACAAACCAAGACAAGACCACATCAAAAGCCAGTAACGGTACTACAAGCCTCATTTGCCAGTCAAGAGTGCCGCTTAATCATTAAGTATAACTGAAAGATTTTATATTTGAATTGAATTTACATGCATTAAATCCAAGAGAAGTTTGTGAGGGAAACATGCTCACACAATATATTCATAAAAGACATCTAAAGATGAGAATAGAAGTGATTCAAGGTCATGTGCTACTTAAAAACCATCAGCTATAAATCATTAATTGCACCAGTATGGTAAAGATAACACAGGCAGCAATAGAAGTCCAGAAAACATTAAAAAAAAAAAAAAAAGTTTTTGTTGCAAGATAAGATAGCATACACATCTATGAATTAAAAGAAAAAAGAGAGAGAGAGAGAGAGAGAGAGAGAGAGAGAGAGAGAGAGAACATATAGATATATAAAATAAAAGCTAGCAGGCCCTGGAAGCTTACTCTGGAGCATGGTACCCAAAAGTTCCCAACACTCGGGTAGAATGAAGGCGTGCAGCCATGTCAGGGGCCTGATTAGAAAGGTTAAAATCAGCTATCTTAGCCTTGTAATCTTCAAAGATGAGCACATTACTTGATCTGATATCCCTGTGGATAATAGGTGGTTGAACTTTCTCATGTAGATATTCTAATCCCCTTGCTGCGTCAACTGCAATTCTAACTCGCTGTATCCAATCAAGAGTTGGCCCTGGTTGTGCCCCTTGAACTCCCTTTCTACCTGTAATAGAAAGACAACAAAAATCATCAATGGAACTTCTTAGATATGAAATATAAGGTAAAACAGGAGATGAAGCTACATACCATGCAATATATCATGAAGAGAGCCCATAGTTGCAAACTCATATGCAAGCACACGAAGATTTCCTTCAACACAGTAACCATGCAACTCAACAAAATTATCATTCTTCAATCTTGAGACCATGGAGACCTGAAATAGCAAATACTGAATGAGTAGGCTAATAAACTGACAATAACCATCATACAGAAACCAACATAATTGCAATGTACAAATTATAATAGTTTGTTTGGTTGATAGCAGACACATGCCTGGGTCAGAAACTCATTATTTGTTTCAGGTTCAGATGAAACATCAAGCTTTTTCACAGCCACAGCTTTCCCATTGTTTAAGGTTGCATAATACACCCTTCCGTATGATCCTTCACCAATCAATGCCTTTGATCCAAAGTTGTCAGTCTTTTCCTTCAGCTCATCTAAAGATAATGCTGGAACTTCAATAGGTGGTGGTGATTTTTGTGTTTCAGGCTTGACAGGAGCTGATACTTTTGAGCCTTTTTGGTTGCCTAAAGCAAATAAAATATGACACATGAGGAATCTTTACCAGATAAGGAGTTAGCCATCTGACATGCTGAACTATGAGGACAGTAAAAACTTACTCAATATTGTTTAAGCGTCCAAACATAAATCTATATGTGTGTGTGTGTGTGTGTGTGTGTGTGTGTGTGTGTGTGTGCGAGCGCGTGCAAGCGCACACACGCAGGGGGCGTGTAGGAGATAAAATGTTCAAGTGATCAGCTTAAAGAAAGAAACATAAGACATTCCTGAGTAGGAAATTGAATCCCTTACAATTAACTGTTCTGTTGATATTCTTCACTTTGTATCTATACTTATATCCCAAGTAGTAAACATAGCTGGAAGAAATAACTCAATGGATTAAATTAAGAAACTCACCATCTCCATAATTTCTTGGGCTTTTCAGGTGCTCATTTTCATTTGATGGGTAAGACTCTTCCACCTGACAAGTGCAACAAAGCCACCTACGCATTCTGGTCCTCTTCCTCAAGTATAAATCGTCTTTGTAAGTAGGATTTTCCAGGCGGACAAAGTAACCAGGAGGAGAAGCATGTGACTACATAATGTCACAACAAGCATAAATATCCAAATATATGATGTAATAGGTGGGAAAACAAACAGTTCAGAAGCCCTTCAAATAGATACACTGAACATATCTCTGGTATAAATAAAAGTATCAATTATGAACTCATTGCCAGTTACTTGATCATAATTACTTCATATAGATCATAATTGATGATAAAAAAAAAATCAGATACTAAAATTATAAATTCTAACGAAGATCAGGCCATAATGATTACACACAATGCTCAAGAACTAGATGCTTGATAGAAATAGAGTGAGGCATTTTGGCTATCACCTTCATCTCATAATCATTATGTTGTTGAAAAACGTCATAATCCTTTCTAATTATGAATGTCATCTATCACAGATTTACGGCACTTTTTTAAAATTTCAGTAATTGAAAATTTAGGAGGGAATTACCCCTAAAGGATCACTCCAAAAGAAATGTTAAATAGACGGTGATCAAATATTTATCAGCTTACAAAGGAAAACAAGGCCAAAATCCTTCATCGAACCAATCGATGGAACAATTAAAGAGATAGGAAAAGTGATGGAATAAAAAAAGAAGAATAATCGAATAAAACAATGAATTCCGGTCCTCACGAACCTCGGCAGAACAAATTGCAGAAGCAAAAAAAAATTAAAAAATTGAATTCTTACCAAATGACCAGGACGATGGTGAAAGTCTTTGCGGTCCATCAAAAGAGAAAAAAATAATCTCAAAAAGAAAATATAAACGAATCCAGAAAAAGAATAGCGCAATTAAAGCGAATTCGGATTCGAAAAAATATAGAACACCCAAAGAAGCCAAAAAAATGGAGAGGCAAAAAAACGAAAACAAAGAAAATGGAAAAGGAAAAGAAAGAAATAAGGGAAGGGGAAATGACAGATAGATAGGTTAACCAAAATTAGACAAAGGAACGGAACAGAAGCAAAATTAGCAATGAGAGAGAGAGAGAGAAATTACCTTTTTAGTTTTAGATGGTTTGTTTGCGATGACGCTATAGTTAGGGTTTATTTTGTTTATGCAAACGAATGAATAATATATATCCTTACAGTTTCAGTTACAGCCAGGCCCAGCTGATAATATATATCCAGACAAGCAACGCGGCCAAACACACCTTTATTCTATTCTAACACACCAAAATCACTTTTCCCTTTTATATATAACTAATCAATTCTTATCATAATTTCCTTCCTTTCTTTTGAATATTTACTTATATTTGCCGTTCAAATTCAAACAGAGCTAACTTATTTAGTGCATCGTTGGGATTTACTTTTTTATTTTTTATTTCTAAATGTGATTTCTGTTGGAAACAATAACAACATAGCATAGTTTTATACTATTATGCAATAGAAACAATAACTTATTCGATTAAAACTTTTTTAATGTTAATAAAAAGACACATCAGATGCTGAATTAATTAAGATTAAAAGTTAATACTAATAATGGTTATTATTAATGTATTTTTATATTTAAAAATGAAATAAACAAAAAAATATTCGTTTTTGGATACTTTGCATTTCTTTGCTTGGCAGGAAAGGAAGGAGGGGGTGTGATGATGGGAGAAGGTATCTGAGGCCAACTGTGACACTACTCAATTACTCATTCTTTTTGCGATTGGAATTGGAATTGGGAGTATATTTTGGTATTAGTGTAGTATGTACTTCTTTATTAAAAGTAAAAAAAGTGATGGTTTAATAGAAAATAACCATATAAAGAAGGGTAAAATGATAAAAAATATATATTATTATTTTCAAATCAAGTAAATAATGCACTGAGTCTACAGTATTACAGTAGTACCGAAGATATTTCCTGGAATTGGGACCCTTTCCTTTCTGCGTTGGCCGGTTTCTTCTGCGGACTGCTTCTAATCTCCCAAGTTTTTAGGACCGCAAAAACGACCTTGTGCTCCCTATTTATTATTATTTTTTCAAATATATTTAGTTTTTAATATTAGTGTCAACCGTTATAATCACGGGCATAAAGAATTTGAAGCATATGCCTTTGATTGACTTTATTATTTTGAAGAAGAATATTTTCAACCAAAAATTGATTCTCACTGTTGCAAAAACAATAGGAAGTAACTAAACTGCGCCATATGCAACCTTCACATCTCCCATTTTTTTTTTCCGAGTACGACGAAACAATAGAATGATAAAGTTAACATAGCTTACGATGCTCAAACTCTATCATACTGTCCGAGATAAATTTGTCAATAATTAATTAAAAACATAGGTGAGTTCAGAGCAGGTCCCTCATAATTTATTCAGGTGAGATAATTTTTTTTTATTAATTATATATATATATATATATACAAGTGAAAATTGAACACCTAACCTAATACAACCTACCCAAATCCTCTCAATTAGATCAATTCTAGTGGCTTTGGCCAGATAAACATTTTGTTTTACTAGCTTGATAAGATAATACAACTTTTTTGTTTTTAAGGTACAAGGAAAATAAAACAGAAGGACAACTAAAAACTAGAGACACATCATGGGTGATCCAACACCCATTACATATCTAAGTACTAGAGCAGCACACCCCTACGGAGGGTCATTAAAGGTCTTCATCTTCTAGTCAATTGGATCTGCGTTGGTAGCCAACCAGTCAGCAACGAAATTACCTTCTCTGTTTATGCGTTATCTGAATTTGACATGATCTCTGAACAAAATCACATATTCTTTGAACCGGTTAGTGGAGAGTAAGAATGCTGCAAGTTGCAACCATGGTTTATAAGATCAGTATTCAGTACTCGTGAGTCAGTTTCCAGCCAGATTCATAAAAAGCCCTTACACCAAGCTAACTGCAGGCCTAAAAAACTATCCCATAATTCTGCTGAAAGTTCGTTTCCCCCACCCCCTTATTATAAGATAAAACAACTCCAAGATGGCATTATCAGCATGATTTGAACGATTAAAACATCTTATTAGCATCGATTTGAATGTCCATAAGTCGGTAATGTTTTAAATAAAGATCAAAATATCTAACCTTGACTTGATATTATATATATTACAAAAAGACAACGACACACGACTATTATACACAACATAGCATAGTTTGCGTAGCGTTCCACACCAAAAAAAGGTCCAGCAGGCGCGACTAGACTAACAAAAACTGAGTGTGGATACCTGCAGTTCAAAAATAATCCATACGATGTGCAGTTCATAATCTCACTATTCACTTTATTGAATTGCAGGTTAAAAAATATATTTTTCCAATAATTAAAAACATATCTCTCACAGTTTTAAAATCACTGCAAGATTATCTAGAACTGAAAAAAAATACATTATGGAAAGTTCTACAGTTGGTTAAACAAAAAATAGCATACCAAGAAAAGGACCCTAACTTGCCATCTCTAGTTTAAATCTTGGGGCTACTCCTACATGGTATTTTATTACTGATTTACTTTGACCCAAGTCAGCAAAGTACTTAAAATAATCTAAATAGATCATGAAGGTGATCAGCATACTGAGACACAACGGAACAACAAGTATCAATATCAACATCACTTTTATCCCAAAAGAGTGGACAACAGAAATCGCAGGACATTATCAATTTAATCCAAATTTATGCTTATGCTTAGACTCGTTAAATAATTGATGCTACAGCGATGCCAAAATTAATAGCTTGCAATGTGGTCAAAACTGAAACGAGTGGAAAAAAATCCTGATCTTGAAGCTCCAGAAATCACAACTGTGCTAATTCAGCCTCTGCTTGCTCTTGCTCTTTCTCATCTTAGCCTTAAATCTTGACTTTGCCATCAGAGTCTGTACTGTATTTACAAAGTTCCCAACAGCCATCGAGACCAACAGGACACCACAGAATATCACCTGCCCGAAGAGTTTCTATCATTATACGGCTAATCTATGCAACAGAGTATCACTGTATTCATTTTCTTCCGTTCTAGTCAATTGATGTACAAAATGAAGTAAAATAGCAAGCACAAGCAAACTAGTACCTGCCACTCAGAAACAACCCCAACAAATGCAGTCCCGAGCAATAATAGTCCTATATATGCCTCAAATCCCTGAAACAAGATAGCAGCACCAAAATACTTTATGAATGTCCAACCTCTACTACGTTCAGGTCAATGATTTCCAAATGTGAATAAAGCAGATACTTTCATTTTTAAAGAAAATTGAAATTTAACACTAAAGAACATACAATGCCAGAGCAATAAATTTGAAGGCGTGTATATATGAAAAGGTTACACATATTAACACAAGATTTGTTTCTCAACTAATCAACTGTCATTACACAACACAAGAAGCAAAATATTTGAAGTTAGGAAAGACAAATCACAAATATAACAGGAACAATAATATCAAACGAGAATTATTATCTAGCTCATAGTAACACCTATAAGCTCAAGTAACATATGTCATAAGTAGCCATGTAGTTACCTGCAATACGAAAAGTATGGGACACAACAACCACAGTTGGCCATCCACGCCAGCCGTTTCCCCCCACACAACGTCCATCCTCTTAGCCTAAAATTCCGAGAAAAACGAGGATCAAAACTATGTATCTATTTTTCAGTCCATATGGTTTGAGAGACTTCACCATAAAATTAAAGCTACAAGGGAAAAAGAAAATGGTAATCATGATTGCAAACAATTTTTGTAAAGTTATGATTACACTTAAATAACACCAAATAGTGAATCAAAGAGGTTGAAGGGACTAGGCACAATGATAGAAAGTTTATGAGGAGCAAGATATAACTAAAATAGAAACAAAGGAAAAAGCAGGTAAAAATATACTATGCAACAGTGGCACCTTTCCCAACGCGATACGAGTATAAAGTCTTTGGCGTTGATATCTATTTTGCAACAGCATTGCGACTCCTTGCATCATAGCCCACTGTAGGAAAAGTTGCACACCTCTCTGCATGCATTTTGAGACATTAATGATAGGTATATAACATCATTAAAAAGGAAGAAAATACTATATGCACAGGGCTAGGAAACTTACCTGCTTATTCGCACAGTCTGGTTGTCCTTTAATTTCCCAAGTGAGACTAATGAGAGCCATTAACATAGCACAATAATGATGATATATCCACCTGTACCATATAGTAAGTTTATTTGCCAAGATTTTGTCCCATGTAAAAAAATCTCTGCTCTCCCCCCAGTCCCAATACGCTATGCAAGGATGACAATATTAGCAGACCAACTAAATAAAATTCTAGTCCTCCCCATGTTCTCAACCTAATGCAGGACAAAGGGGTGTCAATTAAAATTCTTTTTTTAGATGAGAAAGGAAATTATTAATAGACAGAAGATATCCTCTTTACAGAAAACATCAAAGAAAGAACATAAGCTCAAAAGAGTGAACTAATCGCTTTGTAAAATAGACAAAGCAATCCACTAAAAAATCCATGGGATGAAGCCCACAAATAGGCTAAGAAACAAGCTTGTACTACAAAAAATGAGAAAGAATAAATCACAGCAAATCTGGCATTTGACACCATCCAAATGAACCAAACAACAAGAAGGAAAACACAGTTCCAAAACACAAATTCTCCTCACCACCAAAAACTCAAAAGCGGCTAGAGAAAAGACCTTAAAGTTAGTTGGACATGCCCAATTCTCTACAAACATTCCAAACAACTTACTCTATTGTCAAGTGTCACCTAGACGGCTATTAACATGAGAGCTTTTATAACAATAAAATTTCAACAAAAATACTTTCTAATAATTAGAGTTAAACATAGTAAGTATCACACAATCCCAACAAAATCATCGATGTAGTGGTAGCTTCAGCCATGATAATGAAACTGTGGCATCAGGATAGTTGGGAAGAAGGTTTCACAATAAGAAAATGATCACTTGAATATAAAATAATATGTTGTGTATTGATCTAATTCAGAGAGTTACAATATATAGAGACCCTAATGGGCTTAAGTGAAAGGCCCAGACCTAATACAATCAGAATATTTACGGATAGGAAGAAATCTAATCATATCTAATATATTCTAACACTCCCCCTCAAGCTGGTGCGTATATATTGTGAGCACCAAGCTTGTTACAAATGTATTCAACCCGAGGACCTCTAAGAGTTTTAGTGAAGACATCCGCTAGTTGATCAGAAGAGTTGACGAAAGCTGTCTTGATTTATTGTAAGATGTAAGAATATTGTAAGATGTAAGACAAAAGATTTTCTAATATTATTTGAATAAATTACATGAGGAGTATTTATACAAGAAAAAATAGCTAAGAATGACTCAGCGATGACTAATCACAATTAATCCTAATTAATAGGAAATAAAAACAATCAATCCTAATTAATCTTAATTAATCCTAATTAATAGGAAATAAAAACGGAAAAATATTTGAATTTGAATTCTGATTTTCTACACTCCCCCTCAAGTTGGGAGGTAAATGTTGATCATTCCCAACTTGCCAATCAAGTCTTCGAATGCTGGACGGTGTAGGCCCTTGGTAAGGATATCTGCAATTTGCTCTTTGGTTGGAACATACATCATACGCACACTTCCATCATCTAATTTTTCTTTGATGAACTGACGATCAACTTCCACATGCTTTGTTCGATCATGATACACAGGATTTTGAGCAATGCTAACAGCTGCCTTGTTATCACAATATAGTTTTATTGGTAGGGAATGTGAAATCTTCAACTCTTGAAGAAGTCTTCTCAACCAGATTCCTTCACAAACTCCATGAGCTAAAGCTCGAAATTCTGCTTCAGCACTACTTCTTGCAACCACTGTTTGCTTTTTACTTCTCCAAGTAACAAGATTTCCCCACACATAGGTGCAATAGCCTGAGGTAGATCTCCTGTCTATTGATGAGCCTGCCCAATCTGCATCAGTGTATATTTCAATCGTTCTTTTATACCCCTTTTTAAAGAATAATCCTCTTCCTGGAGTGTTCTTGAGGTATCTAAGCACCCTATAGACTGCACTAAGATGCTTCTCCTTGGGTGAGTGCATGAATTGACTAATCATAGTCACCGCAAAGGCAATGTGAGGACGCGTATGAGATAAGTAAATTAGTTAACCAACCAATCTCTGATATTGTTCCTTATTCACCTCATTCCCATCTTCAATACCTAACTTGGTATTAGGTTCCACGGGTGTCTCAGAAGGCTTACATCCTAACATTCCTGTTTCCATCAAAAGATCTAGAACATATTTCTTTTGTGTGAGAGTGATACCTATTTTGCTTATAGCAACTTCCATACCAAGGAAATATTTGAGAGTGCCAAGATCTTTTAGTTCAAATTGAGCTGCTAGATATTTCTCCAAGGAGTTCAATTCCTCAATATCATCACCTGTAAGAACTATATCATCTACATATACAATAAGAATAGCAATTTTACCATCCTTAGAGTGTTTGTGGAAGAGAGTATGATCAGTCTGTGCTTGAATGAAGCCTCTTCTTTTAACAATTTGTCGAACCATTCTCTAGGAGACTGTTTCAACCCATATAGAGATTTTTTTAGTTTACACACTGATCCATTTCCCTTTTCAAAACCAGGTGGAGGATCCATATAGACTTCTTCATGTAAGTCACCATTTAGGAATGCATTTTTCACATCTAACTATTGCAGAGGCCAATCTAGGTTGGCAGCAAGTGATAAAAGAACTCGTATGGTATTGACTTTAGCAACTGGAGCAAAAGTCTCATGATAATCTATCCCATGAGTCTGCGTGAAACCCTTTGCAACCAGTCTGGCCTTATACTTGTTGATGTTGTTATCTGCATTAAACTTTATTGTGAACACCCACTTGCAACCTACTGTTTTCTTTCCTCTGGGTAATTCTACAGACTCCCAAGTTCCATTTTTGTTGAGCGCATCCATCTCTTCAAAGACTCCATTCCTCCATTTTGGATCATCAAGTGCTTCTTGGATATTTTTTGATATTTTTATACTGTCTAACATAGTGTTGAAAGCACGAAAACCTGAGGACAACTTTTCATATGTGATATGATGAGAAATAGGATGAGCAGTACAAGATCTAGTACCTTTTCGGAGAGCAATAGGCACATCTAGGTTGGCTGTATCAGTGTTGCTGGAACTAAGACCCGAGTCAGAATCCTGGCAGTCTAGAGGCTCCTGAGGTGATTCTCGCCTGCTGTAAAACTTTTCCCATTTCCCGGGAGGATCTCCATTATCTGACACATTAACTCCCCCTGTCTCCAACGGCAAAGGCAAAACAACAGAATCATTTGGTTTCCAAGACTTATCTTCATCAACCCCAATAAGCTCCCCCTGAAGAGAAGTCGAAGGAAAAAAATATTGTCTCTCATCAAATGTGACATCCATAGAAACAAAGACCTTACGAAGTTAAGATGAGTAACATTTGTAGCCCTTTTGGTTAGGAGAATATCCTATGAAGACACATTTAATGGACTTAGGATCGAGCTTGGACCTTTGATGGGGAGGAACATGTACAAAAGCCACACAGCCAAACAACTTGGGAGGAAGGGAAGAGTGAGCCCGGAAAGAAGGAAAGGTGTGGGTAAGACAAGATAAAGGAGATTGAAAATTTAGGACACGAGAAGGCATCCGATTGATGAGGTATGCTGCAGTCAAGAACCAAAGAACCAAACTTGAACAGAGGTAGCCCAGTTCTTGTAATTAACAGAACCCTTCAATTTTGAAGAGGTAATGGACCCAACATTGGTAGAGATGATATTGGGAGAATTTTTCACAGGAGAAGATGGAGAATTGACCTCCGAATGAACAAAAGAGTTTGCTGCCATAGTATGAAATCACAAAGATATAAACCGAATAAATAGGAACGAACCTGATCACCGATCAAGAAGAGGTGCGCACAAAAAAATTCAGACCCACAAAAAAACAACCACAGATCCAAAAAGAGGAGGAGAAGGCGAACTTCTCTGTCCAAGACCGGCCGGAAAAAGCCGTCGGAATAGTGCTCACGCGCCGGCAGAAGGTGGCTCGTGAAGCCCACGCGCAGAGAAGATGGGAGGCGCGCGCGTGGGAACTCCGATGGTGGCTGGACTGCCACAGAGCTGGTCGCCGGGAGGAGAAGGTGCTGGTCGCGTTCGGTCCGGGCTGAAAACTTGCCGAAAAAGTTCTCCAGCGGCCTGAACAGTGGCTGACGGTGGTTCCGGTGACCGTTGGAGGTGTGGACGCGTTCGGAAATTGCTCGGAAGGGACTTACAGTCCTTGATGGCTTGCCGAAAGGACGCACGGCAAAGAAAAGATGACTCCTAAATAGTAGGCTTAGGTTTTAAAGTGAAAACAAGGTTTCTAAGTGGAAGGAGGGTCCCCAGAACGAAAGAGCTCTGGTACCAACTTGAATATAAAATAATATGTTGTGTATTGATCTAATTCAGAGAGTTACAATATATAGAGACTCTAATGGGCTTAAGCGAAAGGTCCAGACCTAATACAATCAGAATATTTACAGATAGGAAGAAATCTAATCATATCTAATATTTTCTAATATGATCAAATAAAGAAAAGAAAAAACAGGTAAATTTTTTTTGAAGGGTCTAAACTCTGAACACAAGCATAAGAAGTATTAAAATAATAAAAGGAATTGAGAATGCCTAATGAAGATACAAAATCACAGGTTTTCCGTTTGGTAAGGTTCCAAAAAAAGTGGAAATTCCCAAAAGATGGCAATCTTCAGTAGGAAAAATAAAATGAAACATAAAGCATGTAAGCTAAGATAAAAGCAGGCGAAAAGAACTAAAAAAGAATCCCCAGCCAAGGTTCTCTTAGAAATGAAAATGGAACCATAGCCCCTTCCAAAGAAAGCAAAGAAGAGAAAGAGGGTAAAGCAATAAAATCCAGGCACTAAATGAGTAGCAGAAACCCCAAACTTAACATCCACAGCCATGCTAATGGAACCATATTTACTTTTGATCATCACAACTACTTTGTCACTAGGGCAACGTTTATAGCACAATATTCCTGAAGCCTAATCCTCCTTCTGTCATAGGCTTACGCCTTAGACACACATCCCAACTAATTAAATAATGTCTCCCTGTACCATCCACACCACAGCACACTCAAGCTGTAGAGTTTGAAAGTTTGAAGAATCAATAAATGAGTTTTACAATTTTTGCTCATGTGATTAAAGAACAATAAAGCAGTGAGCTCAGAGCCAAGAACCTATTATCCATTAACAATGCACGATCCATAGGATCATTATTTAAAAAAGAAAAGAAAAACAATTTAATATCACAAAGCCTCAATATAACAAATGGTTTAATGTCTATACCATGGACGAATATCACTTCCATTGACTCTCAATATGTTCTCTCGTAATGCCAAACCGGTGTAAAGGAATAGCAGCCAGGCCTGACAAATGATCATAATGACAGATTGCAAACAAATATTTCATCATGTAAGGCAAGTAAATACAAATACAACATCAAACAAGAGGGGTTTAAAATATTTACCTGGTAAATCTGAACGGGAAAAGCTGGCAAGCATCCAGCCCAAATCCAAGATCTTAGAATAAGCAGCATTGCTGGAAAAAGCAGGAATAGCAGGGCAGTTCTATCCTGAACAAAAAGGAGTCGTCATTTTCATAAAAGTTTCACAAACCTGTTTTTTAGCTCACATGTGTGTGTAGTTTCACAAACTACTTAATTTAATATCAACTGTGTTATTAGCATGCAAACCTGATGTAGTGCTAAAGTTGTTCCTTTATGACTAAAATGTCACATGTTCGAATCTAGAAAGTAACATTTTTACAACATATGCAAGGGTGAGACAATATACAGGGATTTCCCTCATCTCTACCCTCGCAAGTCTGGGTTTCATGGGGAGTTTTTTTTTTTTTTTTTTATGTAATTTGCATGCAACAAGTTTTTTTATTTTTCTAATGGACATTTCAATATGCACAAACTCTGCAAGGACAAACAAATTCCCCATTAAATATTTACAAAGAGACCATTTCTTGGATTCAAACCCATGACCCAATTTTACCACCAGTCCAAGCTTTCCCTCTTGGGAAAATATCTACAATATTAAATAAATCTGTTTTTTCAAAAGTTGCTCACAGTCAATGAATCTTTATGGGGTTGTTAGCTTTCGTCACTATATCAATAATTTTTTTTATTTTTTGTCACTACGTAAGAGATGTCAGTTATGTTCTAGTCATAAAGGAACACAAATGCATACGCACCAAAAGAATCTTTCAACCTAGCTATCTAATTCCGTTGGAATACAGAGTACAGCTATTAAAAAGTGCATTAATATTCAACAAGTTGGAGATTAATAAGTAATGCTTAATTTTAAGCCCTTTATTTAGCAACTAAAGGCAACTTTGATGAGATGATAACATGAACAGCCATTAGAAAGGGGTGCAGTGAAGAGAGAGAGAGGTATATATATATATATACCCTGTAACTATTGTATTCCTCTTTGACCTTGAGCTGGACATCCTTCCTCGAGGCACGCACATTAATAGGACCAAGAAACATCCTCAGAAAGCGTCCTAAATTGATAGGTAACATTAATAAGCAAAGTAAAGTAAAAAAGAATGTGAATTAAGAGGATGCGGTGATGAAATAACCTTGAGCATGGCCAGGAAGGAGAAAAGAAGCGTCACCATCAACGATGATGCATCTCGCTCTTTGCAAATCTTCATCCAACTGTAATTGTAATTGTAATAAAACAAAACATTAGGAAACAGAAATTAGAACAAAAAAGGAAGGAAGGAATTGAATTGAATTGAATTGAGGGATAGAACCTTATCAGCTAAGTTGGAGTGAATAAGCTTATTGGAGAGGAGAGAATCGAGGGATGAACGGAGGGAATGGATTTTGGAATCGAGGAGAAGAGCACGCTGTCGAAGTGGTTGCTCATCGCTTGTGGTCTTTGAGATGTGAGCTGAAACACAATCCTGAAGGTCCTTTGCTTCTTCAATCACGCTCGCCACCGACTCCTCTATCTTCTCTGCTTCTGTTGATTCCATTCCCCTTTCCCCTTTTTCCCTTCCTCTTCCTCTTTCTCTTCTTTGTCGTCTTTGTATTGTATGTGAACTCTCTCTCTCTCTCTCTCACACACACACACACACACACGCACGCAACGAATAACACAAATCTAGTTTAACTTTTTGCTTTTATTTCACAACTGGCGACTCACTACTCATACCAAACAAATCGAGTCATTTTAGTTTTTTTTAAATAAGATTTTCCATCAATATAGTTTTTTATTAATAAGGTAGCACGTATGGATCCAAAAATTCGTACCTATTTCTAGTTAGGAATAAGAGAAATTATTATCTTATTTTTTTATTTTTGAGTTGTATAAGAGTTATGTCGTAGAAAAAATGATTGTGTTATGTTATAGAGATTCGTTTTGCGTGCCAGATTTTTTTTTCGCTGCGGGCCTCACAAAATGTTGTGAGTGTAGAAATTTTTTTATGATTATGTTAAATGATAGATGATAAACCCTTTATTTTTACGTGAGAGGATTATTTTATGTAAAGAAAAATATTTTTGCTTTTACCAAAAAAAAAAAAAGAAAAATATTTTTGCAGTTACGGCAGATAAATATCTATATTTATTTCTAAAATGACATCATTTAGAGATTAGAAAATTATAATAATAAAGATTATAATAACTCTGAAATAAATTAAAATTATAAAAATATCATAATTTTTGTCCCAAAATGATGTCGTATTAAACTTACTGCAGATAACTTATCTTTAGTGATCGTAAAAAAAGTGAACCCTTTTATGTTATTCTAACATTGAAAATAATGTAACCATTTTTTTTCTATTTTCTTTTTCTTTAATAGATCTATTGATTTAAATACGATTAGTAATCTCTTCTTTTTCTTTTTTGGTAAGCTCGATTAGTAATCTCACTATCTCATATTACATCGGAGCGAGATGGATATAGATTTGATGTCATTTCACTCTACCTCACCTAACGGGCTAACATCATGCATTTGGATACCTTATTCTCAATTTAATTATTAAGAAATGGTTAATTTTTTTAAAAATTATTTTAGATAATTTTATCTAATATTCGTCGAAATGATATTATTTAGGGTTAAATTACGGTGTATTTGTAATTTAATTTATTTCAGAATTATAGTAATTTTTATTATTATAATTTTTTTTCAACCCTGTTTCCGTAAACATTAAACAAAATTATCTAAAGTAATATTAGATACTTTTTCCCATTAATTAAATCAGTTGTGTTGATTATATTTACTAGTTCAGTACTTATTTAAGATGATTAGTTATTGGGTTTGTTTTGTCTGCACAGATAAGTTGTCTGCATTAAGTCCAATATGACGTCATTTTGGGAGAAAAATCAAGGTACTTTTGTAATTTTAATTTATTACAGCATTATTATAGTCTTTATAATTATATTTTTTTATATTTTTTCAATCTCAAAACGACATCATTTTAGAAGTAAATACAAATAACTTATATGCGGTAATTACAGAAATATTTTTCAGTTAGTTATTTATATAATTTTTTTTAAAATAATCATAAGTGCGAGGCGGGATTGAGCTTGCGTGAATTTTGAAAATTTTCTTATGAGATAAGTTCGGATTTTAATCTCCCAAAAAACAACATATGGTCAATTTCGATGAAAAATTATTTCCACCAGAAACATTGCCAAATCTATATTTGAGTTATGTTGTGAAGTTTATCCAGTTACACAGTATCTTTTTGTATATTTTCTGCTTCTCAATGTTACATTACATACATGTACAACATGTTATGTCAGTTTTAATTGATTCGATACATTATTCCAAAGGTACCTTTTTTTTTTAGCATAATCAATTTTGAAAGTCTCAATATGATTTCTTGTGTTTGTGTTTAAAGTAATTTATTTTATATTTACAAAAGCAAATAAAAAATTACGCGAAACAATTTTTTTAGGTTAAAAAACTGTTTTAGAAAAATCAATCATGTACTAATTCGCTTAACTTACTCAGAAGGGGAAATGGGAGAAAAAGTCCAGGGAATCTCTTTTTCTTTTTTCTCTATTACTGGGAAAAAGTCTAATGAATCACTTAATTATGCCTATTTCAGCAAAAAAAAAAAAAAAAAAAAAACAAAAACAAAATTATGAGATTTCTCCCCTAAATTTCTTGTTTGGTTGGAACTTGTTAAATGTGTTGTTTCGTAATACAAATGTCGATCAATAAACAAAAAGAAAAAAATGTATATCATTTTAAAGGATTTAAAGTTATGTTATTTTAAGTTAGAGAAAGAGATAGATAAAGGATGAGGGAGAGAGTGGACAAAAAATATAAAAGTGTGGGTCTCACCTCTTTCTGAGAGTGAAATGACACAAATTATATCATTTAAAATGATAAATATTTTTTTCATAAACAAAATGAGATATATTTTTCTTATATTGTAAAAAAGAAATTATTTCATGTTATATAAATAAAAGTATAAATGGGACCCACGACCTTTCATCCGGCAAGCAAACTGAACACCTTTAGGATGGCCAAGATTTCAGCCACTAAAGGATCACAGTTGCCTATACGATACATGAATCCCGACACCCAGTATCCGGAGTCATCTCTAATTAAACCTCCACACGCAGCAAAGGGAGGATTTCTACTTGTGGCTGCCTCCACATTGATCTTCCACCAACCCAAAGGGGGAGCTGTCCATCGAACACGAGTCCTCTTCTGGGGATTCTTTGCAGCAGTATCAATATAGGTATTGGCTTGGATGATTTCTCTGATGTATGTAGCTAATTTAAGACATTCTTTGCTCGTAATTAAAAAAAATTAAAAAACATATCTATAATTTTCATGTGATTACATATATGATAGATCATATTGATTGCAACCTTTATTGGCGCTTTGGTCACATGGTCAACCAATCAAATAGAACCAATTCATCTATTATATGATAAAAATATTTCAAATTTAGAAATAAATCCTGAAGGGATAAACCATTGTTTAAATCGTTAGTGTCATAGATTAGTTTTAACTCCATTAATTTAAAAAACTGAGGATGTAATGATGCATGACGACTATAAAAGTAAGAATACTGCTTCCATAAAAATTAAGTTTTTTTGAGGCTCATGGTAATTCCAACGAATTGATGCAACTCCAGGTAAATAAGAGTTTTAATTTGCCATGATAAGAGAAGTAACATGTGTGAACTCAACCAAAAAGCCCAACTTCATGAAACTAAACTGGAAAAGTGAGGGTAAAAGACTAATCTAGAAATAAATCTAAGTTAGGTATCAACTTATTAACCATTGAATATTACTTACTATTTTTTCTCTTCAAAATTTAGGGGGCGGGGCCCACCCTAACCCCCTCGGGTCTGCCTTAGGTTAAGGGAGGCCCCCGATCCCTCCTAAAATTTTAGAAACTAAAAGAGTTAATATTGTCATAAGATAAATAACTGTATTAGTGCACTACAACTCATGAGAGTCTGTTTGGATGATTTTTTTTCTTCAAAAACTGTTTTTTTTTAGAAAAAAAAGCACTTCTCGAAAAAAGTCTGTTTGGATGCGTGCTTTTAAAAAAGCATAATTCATAAAAAAAGTTAAAAATCTACTTTTTTCAGAAGTTAAAAATTTTAGCTTCTCATAATAGCAGAAGTCAAAAGCCAAATATTTTTTTCAAAAATCAAATATTTTTCTAAAATTCTAAATAGCTATAACTTTTATAAAAAATACTTTTAAAATAAAGAAGTTATAAAAAGGACTTTTTTTTAAAAGTCAAAACAAACGGGACCTAAGTGATACAATATACTTTCGATTTTCTAGGTAAGTCAAAGTAACCGAAATCTGGAACCGAAAGCAAATTATCACAATACAAATACAAGTGATATTATTTGTTATTATATTTTAGTGCAATATTGCAATGTGCAGTGACAACATATATGTTCATAACTAATTGTTTTTATATTAAATAACAACATATTTGAGGTTCCATTCTACCATAACATTTTCTTAATGTAACCCAACTTTATTCAGATCAATATTTTGTTCTTTGTTTTTAAAATAAAATCCAGCCTATACTAACAAAGTAATCGTGACTTAGATTAACAATTTGTTTCCCCGTCAATTCAACTCCACCGACAACCCTCATAGATGATCCTTTCCATTTTTCAGCAAAAATTAGAGAGGAAAAAAATTAATATTCTTTGTTTTACTAACATAAGTGATACAATACAAATAACCAGATTTTTTCAAGTAATAGTCTTTGTTTTATTAACATAGCATATTATAGTTCCCCCCACCCCCTCTTCTCCAAAAATACCAATTAGTTAAGAGACTTGATTCATTCATCAAAAAAGATACAAGCAATACTAAGCAAATATCAATATCTGCACATTATACAAACAATAATAAGCAAATATCAATATCTGCACATAATATATAACGAGATAATAAGAAAATGAGCATAAAACTTGACTAAAAAAAAATTTATGCCATTACTTCTTGAGTGAAGGATCAAAACTCAAGTAGTAATTAACATCGTCCAAGTGAGCATAAATCACACATCTGTAAAATAAACTCACGGAAAACTTCAATGCTCAAATTAGTATAGGATTCAAAAACTGATCAAAATCATAAGTCACGGATACGCATTAACAATTAAGACGACTCAATCAATCCAATAGGTTTAACTAATAGATCTACTCTCTCGCTTGTATAAGGAAACTCTTTCATGGAGAGTTTCTTTTTCAACCATTGGCCAACAATTTCTTATAATCTCCATACAGTTTAGTAGTACAGTATACTAGAGACAAAAGAAGAAGGAAAAAATCAGATACTGATCTTCGATTATAATTTTCAAATGGTTATTATAAAGTTTTTTTTATATTAAGTCTGCATTATATTTCAAGTATTTTTATTTATAATATAATATTTTTTATTTTCGCTCCGTCACCGAGATTTCTAGCTCCACCCCTGCGTGCAACATTGGTCTCTATGGACCATGTCAATAGAAGGTTTGCCAAAATATTCTGTTACTGTATTGTTTGCGTTACCTGTTAGTCTTGACAAAGGTCCTTTAATTTGTCTGACAAAATTTGGGTGTATATTTATTATCGAATTACTGCCAACCTTGTGACAATAGGTCAACTACTACATTTATACCGAATCAAATGTCTACCGTAAAAAAGAGCAGGTAGAATTGTGCATACTAAAGAATGCTATTTAAAAAAAAATGATGAGAGTCTGGTGGGTGGCAATGATTAAATTCACGGATTCTGTACTTAAAAGATGAAGTTTTCAATACCTACTTTAGAGATGTGGAAAATAACTAAAAAATTGGGTCGAATCATGAACTGAACCGTCCCTTAAAATAATCGATTTTTAAAACCAGTTCATGAACCGAACCGGTTTTTAAAGAACCGGTTCATAAATCGAACCGATTTTTAGAACCGATTTAAGAACCGAATCGATTTTTAGAACCAGTTTAAGAACCGAACCGTTCCCGAACCATTTTCAAACCGAACCAAATTAATTTTTATTTTAATTTTTAATTTTTAATTTTTCAAAAGAAGGTCGACCCAAACCGAACAAGTTTTGAACCGAACCGAACAAGTTTTGAACCGAACCGAACCACTTTCAAACCGAACCATTTAAACTAATTCGGTTC
Source organism: Gastrolobium villosum (assembly GCA_032173675.1). Classification (NCBI taxonomy): domain Eukaryota; kingdom Viridiplantae; phylum Streptophyta; class Magnoliopsida; order Fabales; family Fabaceae; genus Gastrolobium; species Gastrolobium villosum. Next base: position 83,124 of record JAVKPL010002405.1, read on the forward strand.
GGTTTTTTCAAAAAATCCGGTTCATTTCGACCGATGCACACCCCTACCTACTTCCTTGACCTAAGGAAATTTAAGTCATCCAAAAAGCTCAGGCATCCCCATTGGCATTATCGAAGGTGGTTTACAGATTATTTCTCTCAAATGAATGCTTACTAAAATTAGATTTGATCTTCATTTACCACGCTTTTAGGTAAAGCTTGTGGCCAATCGTCCTGCATGAAAAGACTTGGTAAGTTCTATACTTCTCATATGTTTCGCCAATAGTACTATAAAGTTTAAGAATTGTAAGTTCTAAATTTCTCATATGTTTCGCCAATAGTACTATAAAGTTTATAGGCAAAAGCTAAGAGCTAGCTCTCTTTGATTCTATATCAAAGAAATGGAATAGCGGTACTCTGTCTACAAGTTTTGAGCTTTCCAAATGCATATTCAGCTCATCTGCTTCCAAATCATCTTTTGATTTTGACAAATATTACCGTGATCCAACAATATGGGGCCATTGCCATTTATAGACTCAGCTCTAAGGTCAAAGCTTAAGATGACCATGTTTTTATTGCAAAAAGAGAAATGAGACGCATAAATACATATTAAAACAAGGGTTTTATAATTCTCATTCGACATGAGAATTAAAATTTTCCTACACATCCTTTGATCTCCGTACTGACATGGTCCTTCATATAATTTTTTCTAACACATGAGTCTCACATGCTTTTTATCTCTACAACATAAGATTTCAATTCTCTTTTAACACGAGAATAAACCTAACCATATCATACGTGACTATCTTTTTTTCACGTGAGAGTATCCATTCCATAACAGGAGTAGCAAGTTGTGGCACAACCGAGTTAAACTGAGGGGGCGTTTGGTATAAGAGAAATTTTTTAGATCCCGGAAAAAAAATTTGCAGATAAATAGTTAGCAAATTTTTTTACGGGATAATTTGCAAAAAGATGTTTGGTAGCCCAAAAAATTTGACAGGAAACTTGGATTAATTTGACTAACTATGTTTGGTTGATTATAAAAAATGATGGGAATCTTTACCAAAATTACCAAATTACCCATATATTTTCTCTCACCCCTATGTTTATATCTATTGCTAAGGGTGTTTTTGTCTTAAAACCTTGGAGCCATTTTCCCTCCACATTGGCAATTTATTTTTCCACATTTTCAATGGCAAAGTTGAACAATGTAAAATGGTGGCAAATAATTTGACTGCAAATTGAGTTTCCAATGGACAAACATTTCTTCCCCTACCAAACACAGCAAATTATTTTTCCGTACCACACTTTCCTTGGCAAAAAAAATTTTGCCTGCATGAGAAGTAATTAATAATTGGTAGGAAGTGAAAGATTCTTTTTTGCTGATACAAGTACTAGGTTACATATAAGGGTTTATCATCTATTATTTAACATAATCACAAAAAATTTCTTACACTCACAACATTCTGTGGGACTCGCAGCAAAAAAAAAAACTCCGGCACGCAAAACGAATCTCTATAACATAACACAAGTACTTTTCCTACAACATAACTTTTACAAAACCCTACATATAAATACCAGATAATTCATGCATGACTTTAATGTTTATAAAGTGAATGACTGAATGTAGATAAGTTATTTACATTCGCTCCCAAAATGACGTAGTTTTGGATTGAAAAATTAAAAAATTATAATGAAAAAGACTATTATAACCTTGAAATAAATTATAATTACAAAAATACTTTAATTTTCGCCTCAAAATGATGTCGTTTTGAACTCACCGTAGATAAGTTATCTACATTGACCGTAGAAAAATCGAACCTTCATTATATACATATAAATACAAAATGGGAAAATGTTTCCGCAATTAATGCAGATAAATTATCTGCATTTATTCCTTAAACGACGTCGTTTTGGTATTGCAATCTTAAAAATTTATAAATATAAAGACTATTATAACCCTGAAATAAATTAAAATTACAGAACCACCATGATTTCTGTCCTAAAACGACATTGTATTATGTTTATTGCATATAACTTATCTACAGTAACCGCGAGAAAAGCCGAACCCATACAAAATTGCATATTCCCACACCTATATTTAGTGCTATATTATGAATTGTAGAAACGAGGCTTTTCATATTGAAATATTTATTCATTAATTATCCATCAGTTATTATAACATAATTCTGAATATTAACAATAAACACCACTTATGAATAAAAATATTTATACGAAAATGAATCTTTTTTATATAAAATGGTTATATTTTAACACAATCTTATTTTATAAAATAATTTCGATAAAATGATACAGTTCAGATTATTTTTCATATTTTTTATATCTATATCTATAATTGATTCATATATATAAAAAATAAATTAACCAATTTTTTTAAATATAATCGCATCAAATTACTTGGCTGTTCATATTTTTTCACATTTTAGAATCATATTAACCACATTAAATCACTTTTGTTTAAATTATTTAATTTTACTTTTGAATATAAAATCATATGAAACATAATTATATTTTCTCATTAAATCACTTTGTATTCATAGTCATGTTTTTCATCAATACCCATTCGCATTAAATTACTTGTAAAATGAAAGCATTGTTTGTTCAATTTATTGGATAGCATTTAAATATTATTATGACTAAATATTTAAATTGAATTTGTATATGACACAGGATATACATCTTTTAAAAAAATACGATTTGTACATATAAAGCATTGTTTTTCATATGACTTTGTAACTTTTAAAATAAAGTCCGCAACCTAATATCATATTTTTTTTTTACTTTTGGAGGAAATACCAACATGATCCCCAAAGAATATAACTTCATTGTATTAATTCAAAAACTTAAATGGCATCGCTGTTGCAGCTAGAACTAAAGTGTCCTGCAAACCACCCAATGGTGCACCTCAATTGGTTCTTTGGCACTGAATTAGTGAGATGAACATGTGTTCGAATCCCGCTGAATGCATCCTTGAGGAGGAGGCTGAACCTTTAGCCATCACTGAGCACTCCGGATTAGTCCCATAACCGGCTCAAAGAGTCGAAGTCATGGGGAAACCGGGAGGAGCCAACTCGCCTCAAAGAGATAATTAGAGTTGGGTAACTCCAAAAAAAAAAAAAAAAAAAAAAAAAAAAAAAAATTGTCCTGAAAACCAGTTATAATTGCAGCTGCCATTACATTCAGATATATGTCTTTACTTCGAAGGTAAAATGCAAACGTTTGATAAAACTACAAAAATTTGGGCTCTCATTTTCCCCATAGAGGTATGAATAGGGAGAGGGGTCGCTAACTAGACATTTCACTCTTTCCTTCCCACGTGAGATTTATTTATTTTTCTTCAACCTTTTTGTTTTGTGCGCCTGCTTGCGTTTTTGTTTTGGAGGTAAATGATCTACATTATCATCTTTCCCAGCAGAAGGGCTACGGCTTGAAGGCAAATCTTCATCAGAACTAAGTACCAAGTCCTCCACAACATCGTCATCTATGGCTCTATCTTTCTGCTGCTTTCTCTTCTTTCTCTTTGTTTCTGGAGGATTTTTTATCCTGAAAGCAAAGCATCGCTCAGACAAAAGTACAACGAAATTTGTGTCAATGTCCATGTATGGAGATGTGCATGAATGATGCATGTATTAGTGTGTGCAGCTAAGTTTGTCAGCGGAAGAGAAACAAGGAAAAAGAGTCATACTTCGAATCATTTCCAGGTAACCATGATGAACTAAAGACAGCAGCGCCTTTCTCATTCTTTCTAGCATCATACTCTTCATCACTTTCTGATATTTCATTCGCAAAAACAGAGGATTCGTCTCCCACAAGAACACTGAAAATTTTCATGTTATGTTAGAAACCTCTAACTTAACCATAATCAAGAGTTGGATACCGTAATCTATGCGATTGAACATGACTTCAAAGTTCAAACCTGGATTCCATTAATGAATTATTTCTTTGTTCTGCTCTCTGGCGAAGTGTTATAACGTACTTTGACAGTGGACTAGAGGCTGACTTCTTTTCATCCTAACAAGATCAGGTTCACCCTTCAATTCTCAATTATAAATTGAATTTAAAGTACAGTAAAATTGAGGCTTGAAATAAGTGGGATGATAATCTAAAAACACTTAAGGAAAAGGAAAAGAAAATAACAAGTAACCCATTAAACATAAATGATAAGGCTTTGTCCAATCAAATTCATGTGCAAAGCCAGCTATTTAGACCACAACCAAATGACTAAATAGCATGGTAGCTTATATTCACAAACGAGAAGTTTACCAGCTTAAAAAAAGACCAGTTCTTATGCAGGTAGCTTTCACGCAAGAGACACACAGAGACAGAGAGAGAGAGAGAGCAGAGAAAGAGAGACACACACACACACACAGTAAAGAGAGAGAGAGAGAGAGAGAGAGAGAGAGAGAGAGAGTTGAAAAAAATGAGCAAGCTACAAATCCAACGAGGAAATAATCAAAACTCAAACATTCCAAATAAGTAGAGAGAAATTATGAGCAAACCTCAAGAAAAGATGATGCAGCAGGGTCACTAGGTAAAAAGGAAACTGACATGCGCCTTCCACTCACAAAGTCCGAATTTGCCTCAATCTAAGTGTGTGAAAATGAAATATTAGAAATGAATGCTACAAGCTCTGCTGCATGAGAATAATAAAACATGAAAGTAAATCTAAGTATCACCATTGTATTTTATGACCATTTAGTAGAGATACCTGGCGTATAAGCTGCCTCATTTCTTTTCGAAATCTCTCAACTTTGGTTGATTTGCAAAAGCTACGCAACCTCACAAGCGGAATAAAAGACAACTCCACAAATGCGACGGAATAACTCCACTGAGACAAGTGTTCAGCAAGCTCCTCAACCACAGAAAAAACACATGCTTCTTGAAATGCTCGTGTCTTTAGGGTCAGCTTGCTAACCTAATATGGAAGAATTCCAAGGTTAGGTGGAGCTCAAAAAGTGCACATTGTCATTGATTCATGTTATCAGTACCTTCAGTATACTGTGTAAGTCAACAGCTTTGCCAACGCCTCCTGTAGGGGGTCTATTCAACTCTTTCATCTCCAGCATGTCCAAAAGAAGCATAGACACTGGTACAAAAGAATGGGTAGAAGCTGCAATCTGGTTCAGCATTCTGATACATCTCAGCCTAAGGGGAAAATATCTGGCTGTGGGAACTAGACGAGCTACCCCAGAAATTATTTGGGTCAGTGGATATGCAAGTTGCATAAAGTCAGATTCTGAACTGTAGGTACAGACTGCACCGGTCCAAAGTTCAAGACAGTTCATGAATTTCCACTCATAAACCTTGCGGAAAGCTTCCTAAATAATACATTCAAAGAAAGGGCAACATAAGTAAAATAAAATAAGTAGTGTCAAAAATGCACAAACAATTTGTGAAAGCACCAACCAAGCAAGGGTAAAAGAAAAGGAAAGCATAATGATTAAGGATGTTTTAAACCCTAAAATGAAGATTGATTAACAGGGAGGATTGACTCTAGGTGATTGACTGTAGCATGGTTGAAGGGTGGTGAGAGTCAGACAACTACACAACTGTATAATCTTCCCACTAGTCTAAATACAGGTACAAGCTAGAGGAAATTTGTGCTTCAACAACCTACAGTCTTTCTATATTTTCCGTATCCCTATCTGTAACACCAGACCCTTATTTTGTCTAACTAATTTTTTGAAATAATCAAGTGTACCTCGTAACAGACACATAACAGAACTTTGAAGCCTTGACACATAAGGTTCAAGAAGAAGATGGTGCTGATAAGAACAAATCAGCAGACAATAATATAAAATTGTGCCAAGCTTGTATGAAGTGACACTAATTAAAATCCAAATATAACCAGTTTGTTAGTACAATTCCATAAATTCAAAAAATGTTATGAGGCACTTCTTAAAGTACCTAGGAAGAATAACAAGAAGTACTGGGCAGATAAAACAGCACCTTTGTTTTTGTGTTAAGTGCCTCCCTTAAAATCATAGCCAATTGCCGGATGAAAATAAAGGCATGTTGATATGCAGTTGGAAGATCCACACCAAGAAGTTCAATGACACAATTGCCAAGAAAACGTATATGTTTAAGTTTCACTGCATTTACAAAGTGGCAATTCAAAACATAGGCTTTATATATTCCCCTGAAGCATTCATCTATGCAGCCAGATCCAATACGGATGCATAAATCTCTCATAAATAGAAACGAAACAACCGGAAGGGCACCTCCACCAGTACCCCAGAAATGAAGGACCACCTGATAAATTCAACAGGAAAATTAGTTCACTAAACCAATAGACAAGATATGTTACACTACATCCCAGAATGTTATAATGTCCCACAGGCTACATAAAATCTATTCTACGTCGCAGCTTTTTCATTGGCAAGCATCACACACACATTGAAGAAGCATATTCCTATAAGGAAATGGGATCGCATGCAACAGCAAGTTCACTGTGCACCTTTTATGATATTATTTTTAAACTTGTTTATGTAGGGGAGGAACAATGTATCATTAAATACAAGGTTTAGAAAAGGTTTTAGTTGATTGCTGTCCATCCATTTATACAATCCATCTATCAAAAAATGACTGTAGAGTACCAAACGATACCACAATCAATTTGCATCAGCAGGCATGTGTAATACAGACTTAAAAGCACCAGTGTCATTGATGAAGTGAACAAATACTGTAGAGAACAACAATTAGATGAACAATGGCCTATTCATACCTTAACGTATTTCCTTAGGAGCGAAGGAAAAGCAGCCAAAAACAATGAAGAATATTTAAGCCGGCGTAAAGTAAATGATATCATTTCTGTATCGGTCATTTGGTTCAAAACATGGAGCGCATTTCCAAGGTAAGACTTCACTAAATGGCCATGACTCATCCAAGGCTTTGTGGTCATTAAATCTGTTATTGTCTCTTTCTTTCCACCAGAAGCAGGAAGCTTCAACGAATTTCTTAGTATTCCATCCATTTCATTAAGTACAGTCATCATTATTTTGTTGAACACAGTGCTGGACATTACACTAAGCTTTGTCATAGACTCATTTTCACCATCATCGCCATAGTGGCATGCTGTCCTAAAAGCCCTCATCAGGGAACGAACTGCGCTTATGCTCCCATTTTCTTGAATTGATTTACACCACAAATCAACCATAGAAGTAGTTATAACTTTCTTAGAAGGTTTTTGTTCCTTTTCTTGAGTCTCATGCTCCCTGGCCCCCTCATCTATCTGCAGATCTCCATCTTCCATGTCAGTACCCACATCTTCCTGGACAAATAACAAAAAGAGTTAATTAGTTTCTAATACTAAGAGAGCATCACATTAATAGCTATTCAGTGATGTATATAAATCACTAACTATAAATAAAACCAAAACCAATATTTTTAATATTACTCGAATAGGGATTAAATAAAAGAAGTGTTCATAGAAATTCATTCATGTTGAAAAACGTTCAAAGGATGGTTATAAAACCTTAGTACAGCTATTGGATGTGTGTGTGAGACAGAGAGAGAGCTAAAAGGTTGATTGTTTTGCATCGATGATATTTGAAATCCAAGGAGGGGGAAATTATTGCAGCTTTTTTTTCCCTGCTTTTTTTTTTTTTTTGGGGGGGGGGGGGGGGGGGGGTATAAAAGAATAAAATACATCATTATTAGAAAGAAGGGAAAAAAACTACATATTAAAGAAAACCACTCCCCAATTAAACCCGACTAACAAGTGTGGGGTGAGGAAAATCCTTGTACGCAGTCTTACCTTTGCAAATAATTGCAAAGAAGCTGTTTCCCGGATTAGTGGAGGATAAAATATCCCCTTATATAGCAGAAAGAAAATAATACAGCAAGCCAAAGAAGCTAAAAAATGGAACAAAATTGTACAACTCTTTGCATGTCGTAATAAAGATTTCCTTAAAATAAAAAGGAGCAAATGCACCAATTAAAGGTCATGAACTTGAAATTCTATACCATAACAGGGAAAAGGCACAACCTTGACAATATGGGCATTCCTCTTCAACCAATATTCCAACAAAAACACAAGAAGCATCATCCAAATTCTTCTATCTTGATTGAAGGATAGATCATAAGATTCAAGTAAAACGAGATGGCACTGTAACTCATTATTGAAAAATAAAATAAATATCAAGACCCCACCCCCAAGTGTTCTCCCAAAAATCTAATAGGAGAACCGTCACCAGAACCTAAAGGATCTATTGGTCTAAAAGAAGCAAATCCCCAAGAAGCATATCCAAACCCTCCTACCTTGATGAAAGATTAGAACATAAGACTCAATTAAAACTAAAGGGGGCCATAACTCATTATTAAAAAAATCCAAGAAATATGAAGATCCTACCCTTCCCAGGTGACCTCCCAAAACCTAATAGGAGAACCATCACTGGAACCTAAAGGATCTATTGGTCTAAAAGAAATAAATCACTGAGAAGTAAAATTTCAAATTTGCAATGATTGGTGGGTTGGTATCCCATCCATTATGAGCTAACCCACATTATATATATATATATATATATATATATATATATATATATATATATATATATATATATATATATATATATATATATTCCCTTTAGTTGTGCCACAAAGAAGCCTCAAAAGTAAAACCCAATACCCATTTACCCACCGAAACAATCTTGTTTTGATGACAAAAAGTTAGAAATAAGAACAACAAATGGAGTATAAGATATCCTTCTGAAAGGAAACCAAAAATCAACAATAAAAGAATACAAGAGGCAGATAACCAGGACAAGCTAATTAACTACGCAAAATTTGCCAATATCTAGGAGGCATGAGAAGATATTACATATTACTCATGAAAACTATTTGAAATATCCATCAATAATATTACACGGACAGATATCCATTAGAATTTATGTATTAAGCAGAAAAAAGACACCTACAAAAAGTCTAAATGTAACATACTCACATCAATATCCTCATCACTGAATTGAAGCAACTCCTTGTCATGCTCTTTCAAGAACTCATAAAATTCTGGGTCCTGAAATGGAAAAGTTCTTAATAACATCACCAATAGAACCTAGCCGAATAAATATAATAAGAGCAAATTCCCTATCAACTATCAAGCACCATCTAGTTCAAATTTCACATATGCAAACATTTACTTCAGTGCATTACTTTATCAAACCTACATCGAAATCTTTCCTTGTATTTGTCTCTGTCTTTCCTACGTCTGATTACTATACTAAAATTTCAAGCGATTACATGCTTCAAGCTTCATTTAGACAATGAACACAAAACTACAAGACTTATTCAGTTTAAACTACAGAGAACCTTTAAAATAAGAACAATATGGTGGACCTTAATCCTAACTCAAAGCACCATTTAAAAATAGATACAAGCTAAACCACATATATAATAATGCTAACATGTACTAAGAAAGACCAATACAACAAGTCTAACCTTCTGCTGAAGTTTCTGTAATTGCTCCTTATGTTCTCTTGCTCCATTCCCAGTCATGGATTTTTTTCTGCTCTTTTTTCTTACATTATTCTCTACATCCAAATTCCTCTCTGAAATATCTATAAAAATATAAGCAAAGAAAATAAATAATCGAGATAATCTCAAAAACCAAAACTGAAAAAAATAAATAATAATTCACAGAACCTGTATCATTTGCTGTGTCCATATTCCTAGAAACAAAAACCTGTTTACACTTTTCAGGGCCAAAGATGAAAAGTTTAATGCACGTAACAGTTGAAAGTTGAAAAGCAAATCTACAAACTGAAAAAACCTGAAGCTAGTAGAAGAAGGACTGCACAAAGCAAGTGAACAAAGACACAGAGGAAGTCAAACCATAAAAAAAATACCTATTCGTTGCCGGCGGCTATGCCGCTGCTGATGGTGGTTGCTTTCGGCGGCGGAGCAAAAAAAATTAGTGAAAAGAATGTGAGAGCTATCTTTCTTGCCCTGAACTCAGTTCTCCCCAAGACGTGCTGCTTTTATTTTTATTTCTTTTTTATAAAAATATAAGCAAATAAAATAAATTAAATATTTTTCTGAAGAGAACTTCATATTTTTTCATATTCCTAAAACAAAAAAAAACTTTAGAGGGAAAAAATTGAGAAAAAATCTTTTAGAAAAGGAACCTGAATTTTTAGAATGCACAATAAATTTTACAAAATTTTTGGAAGTTAAACCACTAAAAATAAAAATCATCAAATCGGAGCAAAAAAAATTATAAAAGAAAATGAAGTTGATTTTAAAAAATTTTTCAACTTCATATTTTTTCGCAATTTTTGGATTTATTTTTTATGTCGGTAACAAAATAAAAATGCAAATCAATTATAAAATAAAATGAAGGGTTAAATATTTATCCTTTCAAGGTACATGGAGTTAGGTTATTTTAAATAAGAAAAAGATATAAATAATAAAAATAATGGAAAAAAGTTGGTAAATTTTATTTTAATTTAAATTTTAAAAAAAAAGTATTAATTATATTTTTTTTCTCCACTTAAAATATACATTTTTTAAAAAGTACAAATACTTTTCACTAAAATTAATTTCTATGGCTTAAATTATTCTTGAAATCTGAATAAGGCTAAATTATTTAAAGGTTTTCAAATTACTGGTGTTACTTTAAAAATGTTGGGCCGAGCCGGAAAAAGCCCATACCAAATAACAAAGTTAGAATCAATGAAGACATCAATTTGCAAAACAATACGACCCATTACATAAAGCTTTTTATTTTATTTTGGTGGTAACATTAGATATTATATTTAAATTCTTACACATAAATTTTTGTTAATATATGTGTAATTAATAATGAAAATTTAAATTTAGTTTGAATTTATATGTTAAATTTATCTGAAATAAAGAAGATTCAAAGAATTAATTAATCACAAATTAAAAAAATTATCAAAAACACCATCAAATATGTGAATGAACTAGTACGAAGCTATTTTAATATCCACATACAAGCAGTGATAAAAACTTAGAAAAATCTTTCTCCCTTATGCTTACACCTGTAATATTTACATTTAATATTTTTTTCATTAGCCAATATTTAAGTTGCCATAAACACAATAAAGATTTCTTTCCTAATATATGTATATACTTTATTATCCACTCATCATTTTTAGATCTGAATTAAATTTTAAAATTTTATAATCCGTTAGTCAATAATTTTTGTATGAACTGCAAAATCTGTCAATATAATATACTATCTAGCAATGAATAAATTAATAAAAAATAGTATGGCATATTCTTGTTTGATCATATATTATATTGTTTTGAAAAAATTCAATGTTAAGAATCAATATATTCAAAAAATAAATAATAATGTTATCAAAAAATAATAATAATAATATACTAAAACTACTATACTTAATTAAAAATATTAAATCCTAGTCGTGCATTAAAGGCTGGTCAAAGCCTTGAAAATGGTTAAAATATTTACCGCGGTCAAGTCATATTTAAACAATAAATTCAAAATATAGTTTAAAAAGAAGGGTAAAGTATCTCTCAAATCTGGAGATAAAGTTATATTTGGTAAGTGCAAAATGATGTCATTTTGTGATGGAAATCAAGATATTTTTATAATTCTAATATATTGCAGGGTTATATTTGTCTTTATCATTATAATTTTTTAATCTTATAATCCAAAACGATGTCATTTTGAGCTCACTGGAGATAACTTTATCTCCTGTGACTGAATAGATACTTTTCCCTATAAAGAAACTTATAATTCAAAATTTGTTAATGGGTGATGGATCCTATTTCTCGACTTAAAAGTCAACCCTCCCAGCCATCAGTAAATATTTTTTATGCTCCAGGACCACCTAATAATCTGGTGTTTTCTCTCATAAAATCAATTTTTTGTTTCCCCTATTATCTCTGTTATTTTTTCTCTTTTCTACTTTTACCCTTCCATTCACATTAAGGGATCACCAAAAGAACGGTGGTCCCGGATCACAATAATAATCTTCAGTCATCAGTTACTATAGTTGGTTTTGGCATATATTTACGGGAATAGTGGCTATAATTTCTAAGGAGGTAAAATTGTGATATTTTAAGTGAGAAAAAAAAATAGATTAGAAAAAAGAGAATGAACAAAAATAAATAAATGTGTGAGTCTCACATCATTTTAAGAGTTAAATTGCACAAATTATGTCATTTAAAAATATAAATATTTTTCTTTATGTTTTTTTTGGTAGTCACTTTTCCATATATTTATTAGAGAGAGAATGCGCGTAGATTTTAACTATTTTATTTATTTTTACATGAGGAATATTATACTTAGTATTTAATTTTACTTATAATATTTTACAACCATATCTAAATCGTTGATTTTCATCAATCAACGGTTAAGATTTTTACAAATTAAATTTATTAATTAATTATTAATTGACAATAAATGATGCAAGGAAAATAAAAAAAAATTATAAAACCTTTATTTCCTTTCTCGGAATGCCAAAACAAATAAAAAATATAAAAGATAAAAATACTTTAAATTTTTAGCTGACTTCAAATTGTCTATCACGAAGTGATGCTCAATTAAAAATATAGGCTTCACCAAATAAATAAAGGGTTTTATAATTCTCATTTAACATGAGAATTAAATTTTTCCTACATATCCTTCAATTTTCATGCTGATATGGATCTCACATATAATTTTTTCTAACACATAGGTACCACATGCTTTTTATCTCTACAATATGAGATTTCAATTCTCATTCAACATAAGAATTATAAAACACATAAATAAATTCATCCCCTTTTGTTATTTTTTATTTCAAGAAGTTGTTACAGAACAACTACATAAGGAATATAATAGGAAAAATAAAATTTTCTTTTTCCATTTTAAGAGGATATAATATATATATCTCAGACTCAGTGCACTAATTCAAAACTCTACATTATCATTTTATGTTAATTCTTTTCCTTTCAAATCTCATTTGTTTATAATTTTAAAATAATCATTTTAATTAATTTTAAAACAAAATTATTAAAGATACCACCACACATGTGGATGAATTGATACATCATAATTTTTATAATCTATGTTCTTGTTAAACCAGGACCACCAATGATCTATATTTTCCCCTCTCACAACACTAATTTTTTTTCCCTTTTTACCACTGTTATTTTTTCTCTTTTCTAATTTTCCCCCTATTTACACTAAGGAAAAACCTAAAAAATAGTGGTTCCGTTCATAATAAATCCTTTCCATAAGAGACTGTTTGTTTCAGTCTCAATATGCAGGCTCTGATGAAAAGTTAATCGAAAAATCTTTAGCCCTTATGATTACACCTGTTATATTTACATTTAATATTTTTGGATTTGATATTTGTCATTTTAAATGACATAAGTTATGTCATTTTAGGAGAGATATAGACACAAGAAATAAAAATTATGGGAAAGAAAGTGGATTTTTTTTAATTTAAATTTTAAATAAAGAAATATTATTTTGTGTCTATCTTTCTCTTAAAATGACATAATCTTATGTCATTTAAAATGAGAAACACTTTCTTCAATATTTGTTATCAATAATAACAATGTAAATAATTATGGTGCATAAACACAATAAAGTAGAGGTGGCAATATGGGTTGAACCCGACGGGTCAACCCGTTAACCCACCAAAACGGGACGGGTTGAGTTTCATATTTCAACCCACCAACCCGACTCAACCAGCCCTGTTGGGTTGTGGGTCAAAAGGGATTGGCGGTGGGTTGGCCTGCTTGGTCAATTATTTTATTATTTTTTACTATTAGGTAGTGCTTTATTTGTTTTTAAGCTTTTGTGATATCTGATTTTTTGTTATCTTAGTACTCTCTATAAAAAAATATAAAAGAAAAACTTTATTTATGACAAAAGTAATTTATGTACGGAGATAAAAACAAGTTTGTAAAGAATATCTGACTAAATATTAGCATATATTTAGACTTAAGATTGAAAAAAAAAAACTAAGGGCAATGTGATATGAAAATAAGAAATATTATAATATTAATAAAATATAATTTATTTTTAATTGTTTTTTATTTTTTAAGCGGGTTGACCCGCCAACTCACCATAAAATGGGACGGGTTAGGATTTTCAACCCAAATTCAAGAGGCGGGGCGTAGCGGACCAACCCATTTTTGAACGGTTGGCGACAGGTCGGGGCGACCCGACCCATTTTGTCACCCCTACAATAAAAAGGTTCCCCCTAATATATGTAGGGGTTTGTTTTTCTCATGTTGCATGAGAAAACAAACTCTTCCTACACACACCATAAAAAGATGTGTCATTCATTTTTATTTTTTATTTTTTTTAAATAGGGGAGTCTCATACTTGATATATCTATGACATGAGATTACAATCTCCTACAACATAAGATTTTTTTTTTCCATATATGTATATACGTTCTTATCCACTAATTACTTTTAGATCTGAATTAAATTTTAAAATTTTATAATCCGTTAGACAATAATTTTTTTTGGAACTGCAAAATCTGTAAATAAAATATACTATCTTAGGAATAAATAAATTAATAAAAAAACTGTAACAAAAAAATAATAAAAAATAGTATGGTAAATAAACATAAAATATTTTATTAATTTTCTAAAAAATATATTCTTGTTAGATCATATATTATATATTTTTTAAAATTACAACATAAATATACTTGTCAATCACAAAAGTAAATGAAATATAAATAGTTACAGACTTGTGCTTAAAAAGAAGAATAGTCAACGTATGAATAAATGGACTTAAATGTTCAAACTTAAATTATAAATTTTCAAAATAGTCAATGTGTGAGTAAATGGACTTAAATGTCCAAACTTAAATTATAAATTTAAAAAATAAGTGAGTAAGTGATAAAATATTGTAATAATAAAAATCTTATAAGGCTTCTTTTATGCTAAAACAGATATTTTTTAAAAAAAATTTAAAATCTTTTACATTTTTAGTCAACTTCAAATTCTCTTAATAAGCGTCGCGGGGCTTTGACCTTAATACAAAGAATAAATGATGAAAATAATCTAAGGGTAAAGTATGTGTCATGTTAAAGAATGTAAAATTGTATCATTTTAAGAGAGAGAAAGAGATAGATAAAAAGAAGAGAGAGTTATAAAAAAATAAAAGTGTGGGTTCCACTTCTTTATGAGAGTGAAGAATATAAGTTATGTCATTTAAAATAATAAACACTCTTCCCATAATCTAAATTGTCATATTAATGACACTCTCCTAGAAGTAGAAAAAGTCAACAAAAGAATGACAATAAAAGCCCAGAAATATATTTACTTTTATCATTATGTTGTGGGTAAAATATATTTATGGTATATAAATATAACGATTATTTTTAATTTGGTTTATATGTAATTTTTAAAATGCAGTTTTATATGTATAATTATTTTTATTTGGTTTTTACCATTTATTGATATTGCAAAGCTATCTATTAACTAAAATTATGACATATTAAAATATAAAAATTAAATTAAAAAATGAGTGTTAAATATATAGACAAGGAATAATATTTTTTGCTGTAACCTTTATTCCTATTTTACTTTTTTTTTATTTTACAATAATTCTATGTCATTTTTTTTAATATAAGAACAATTATATATAATAAAGATAAAATTTGTAACCAAAAAAAAGATAAAATTGAAAAAGAAATACGCATATAGAAACTCAATTAAGTACTTCTTTATATAAATATTAAATTAATAAGAGTAAGTTGACTAATATCTTAAAATATATTTTATTCTAAAATTACCTCGACACTAAAAGGCTAAATATATCCGCACATTACAATGTGATTGGTCGAGTTGTAAATATTTTCCATTTAAGTGGAGTTTTGAAACCAATTAAAATAATTTGTGCACCTTGATTAACCTACCTAGGTTTTTAATTATCTTAAACGAAACCGTCAAGTCGTCTCTTGGAAATTTTTTGTATCCATTAAAAAAGTTTTCCATGTTTATAAAAAAAAAAAACAAAAAAGTTTTCCATATTCTACAAATTGGTAGATACTCCGTCGTTGAAAATTGTCAATGGTATAATTTGACAAGGCTCAAATTTATGAGCCTAATAAATTATTTTACTCGAACAATTAATGCTAACCTAATACAAAAAATAATAAAGAATTCAAACAAAGTGCTATAAAATGACACACCATCTTCATTACAAAGCACCCTTTACCATAGAAAAAGCCTTTGAATACCATCAACTTTCACCCCATTTCAAAAAATTTCATGGCAAATTACTATAGCACTACCCTCCTTTCTCTGTTTCCAAGATCGGGTTCTCAAAACCCCACCACTAATGAATCCTCATCCTCCGTCAATGGATTAGGTCAACTGGACCTGAACCAAAGGGTGGCTGAGTTGAGAAAAAACTCAGTGGCCACAACAAATGGGGTGTGGGTTCGAAACCATTCATCAGCTTTGCTTGGTCATGATGATGAGGCAAATGTCATCGGAAATGTGATGAAACCTCAATTTGTCCATGCATCATCATCATCAACATCGTCGTCATCACTACCACCATCACAACCTAATAAAGACGTCGGTAGCACACTAGTTACTGAACAAATAAGAGACGTAATGAAGCCTTATCATCTAGGCTATTCTCTTGGAACGATACCCTCCTTCAGTCCTTATCCTTTAATGCCTGCTTATATTTTTAATAATAACCCAGCTCCCAATGATAAAGATGATGGTGATGATGATGAAATTGATGGTGATGGTCGAATTCGCAGTATTCCATACAAGAAAAATGGGCCATACACATGCTCAAAGTGTAAGCAAGTGTTTCCAACCTCTCAATTTTTTGCTAGTCACGTGGTTTCTGATCATTACAAGTATGAAACCGAAGCACAGAGAAGAAAAAGACTTAATACTAGAATCCGACGCAGAAATCTGCGCATACAAAAGGTTAATGACGAACTCACTCTAGTTCCGATTTCTTCTGAGGTTGCGAGAAACAGTTTTGCAACAACATTTGGTCAAACTGAACAAGTTAATGTTAAAGTTGATGTTGACCATCAGGGCCATGATCAAGTTCCTACTCTTACAAAAGAAGTAGCTGATGTCAATGGCTTTACTCGTGTCAAGATAAAGTTGGAGCCTGATGCATAACTAATTATATGTGTTGTTTTAATCATGGTCTTGTTTTTGGATTTTAGTCATGTTTATGGAGTTATGGTATATCTCTAGTCCTTTTTTTATTTTGTTATGTTAATTAGTTGTTGTCATGTGATCTTTTGTGCTTTTAAGCATCTAATTATCTTTTTCTTTTTTTTAGTACTTTTGTGTGGCATTAAATTATACTATATTTTAAGTTGATGTGAATTGCAGTTTTATTGACCTTATAAATGATTCACCCATAATAACTCATAAGCGACTTGTGTCTATCATCTTTCTAGAGCATTCCATGTCTTAGAGCATTTCTTATTTTTTGATTTAATTTTTTACAAGTTATAAATTACACATAATTCAACAATATAAATTTAGATTTTCCTAAAGGATTTATAAAAATAAAAAACCTAATCTCTTGAGGCATGGTTATGGTAAATTTGAAGTTTTTTAACCATTGTTGATGGCATAGTTAATTTGCAAACCGATCTGCACATCCATTTTCATTGCCATGGATATGGCTAAAATTTAATAACTCCAATCTTTTTTCATCAATCTATGCTTGAATTCAAGCAACTAAATGAGACTTTAAGCTTTGTTATCATTCTTGTTAATAATGGAGATCACTCTCGTAGAATCCACTTTAAACAATAACCTTTCTTAAAGTCAAAACAGAACATATCGTATGCCAGTTGATACTCCCCATAAAAAAAATGAAAAAAAATTTAAGTAGAGAATTAAAAATTACGAAATTACTAATTTAATAACCTTATTTAGGAGACAACCACTAGATTTTGTTGCAAGTTAAGGATCTTATATAATAGATGTTATAGCACATTGAATGCCCAACTCAGCAAGCCAAAGAAAAATATAATAGCTTAAAGAAAACAACTGTTATTAGCGAAACAAATTTCATAAAGAAACATGGCTTGCATCATATTAATCTAATCACGAGAATGTTACAGTGGAAATTAAATATGTATGTAATACATTTATTTGAAGGAAATAATTCTCCTATCGAGTACGAGGAATGTAGATCGGGGGTATGACTAATGTAAATTGTAGAAGAACAATGCTCTCCACCAAGTACATATTGTTACTGAGTGGACTTGCAAATTGCAATAACTAGCCACATCAAAATATGTAAGTCTTTTTAGGTGTTAGCTCAATTGGCTACTTTAATACAGCCAAAAGCTACTACTCATAGTGTTGTTAAATCAAGAAGAGTATATTGAATATTTTGTGATCCCCGTCCAATATCACTGCCTTAGCACTTAAAAAAAATTACGGAGAAATGGGAGCATAACACAAATTAAAGGAATCGTGAATGCCAACTTTTATATAGATGTTATCACAACATCTATTTAAACTAGGCAGTGCCAACACATTTGTCTTCTATTGCTAGAAAAAAAAAATTGGTTAAGCGAAATATAAGGGAATTCAAAATTAAAATCGCAAATATCACATCTAATAGTACATCAAACGTCAAACAATTTATAAATGGCATACACTAGAAGAATGATGATATATCATTATTCACAATGTAGAAAAGACCTGCCCAAAGTAGTGCACACAACTTTATCCATTTTTATAAAATGATTGTTTCTTATACTTGAATTTATGACCTTTCAATACAAAGAAAAATCTTATTGCTATTCAAGACTTGCTATCAAACTACGCAAGGACATATAAGGTACAAAGATCAAATAGTGGCACTACATACAAATGAGATATTAAAACCATCATATACAAAATTAGCTCCATTTCAGCAAGTTAAATACCATGCGTAATTATCACTTGACCCATTTTTCATGTGACATGTGACGCTCGAGAAATCTAATGTAATTTGGCACTCAATTGACCATGCTATCTTGTTAGCTCTTGACACTGATACGAGATCACATGTTTTTAGTGTTACATTATACCTCTCCTAAGTTCAACCCAAATCAAACTTACCATCTATAAAACAAACAACGGCTAGAGACCTTAAACCCCCATAATTTAATTGTGCTTTCATCTATCACTTGAACTAGATCTCTCTAATTCATTATCTTCCACTCTTCATATGGATGCACATTCCTTCTGGAGTTGGAGATTTGTATTATATCATTAATTATGTGTTTACAAGGCAACACATTTTGTGATGTCTAAGATACTCAATGGCACCATATTATAAGAGGCAGCACAATAAACTCTAATATCAATGATTAGTCACTTCTAACACCTGGTGTATATTCTACTTAATAAGTAAGCAGTGGCATTCAAGGAAACATTTAAACCAAGTTGAGCAAGGAAAGCTGTTAAATATATTTGTTAGATTATCGTAAGATATCATGTATATATTGTATAATTAGTTAGGACTATATATGTATATCATAAAGAATCATTGTAATTAATATCTATATATTATATATATTGAGTAGAGCCGGCAAAACGGGCTCGACTCGGCGGCCCAACCCGCCAAACGGGGCGGAGCGGGCTGAGTTTTTCAACCCATCTCAAAAGCGGGGCGGGCCGATGTAAAATAGGCTCGAGCTGGCGGGCTAACCCGCCCAACCCGCCAAACGGGACGGGGCGGGCTGACTCATTTTTTGGCGGGCTGATGGCGGGATGGGGTGGGGCGGGCCGCCAACTTTGCCACCTCTAATATTGAGAGAGATTAAGTTCATATCAATATCGATAGACTTGTTGTCCATATCAATATCAATAGACCCATCTTCTTAAAAGGTAATCCATCCACTTGTGATCTTCATCCATTTTACCTTTGGTTTCGGTCGTTCTTATGTGTCTATTCTTTTAAGTCCAAAGCAGTGTTGTCCCTTCGAGATTGACAACAAGCAATGATTTATGAGATATATATGCTTTGCACTCCAATAACAAATGAGATATTGTTCCTGAATCAGGAGAAAATTTTGTTTCCTTTGGTCTGATACCAATAATGATAACAAATAATGCAGTTAATCATAAAACAATACACTTCTAATCAAGTGATGCATACTTATTTCAGCGTTGTTGTTAATATATAGAAGCCCAACAAAATTCAAAATCAGCTAATATACTATTTGACCTTTGAATAAAGCATTGCTCAATTTCCAACAGTAAATGCTTTTACAATAAGGTGCCTATATAAAACAAGGGTTTACTAATCTCATGTTATATGAGATGGTACTCTTATGTGAGTGATATAAATATGTGGGGTCTACAATTTAAAAAGAAAAGAAAAAATAAAAAAAAAAATTGGCACGAAATTCTATGGATGTATGACATAAGATAGATATCTTATGCAACATAAGAGTATCATTTCCTATAAAACAAATAGATTGTTCTTTACCCTAATGTCAGTACCTTCATTTTCCTGTTGTTTTGTAGTTGTTTGCTTCATATTTATGTGAACCAAAATGGAAGAATTCAACTTCTCAATACACATACTGGAAGGACAAATTTCTTGTTTCTACTCAATGTAACAAGCATAATATTATTGATCATTTCTTAACATATTTCTGTCCTTGCATATCACAGTTATCCTTTTCTTCTGAGTACTTGTGCATGAATGAGAGAAGTTATTACAACTTACAAGCATAACTTATATTAATGTTAAGATTTGCATCTAATTTTACATATGTATGTTTCCAAAATTTTATTTCTATTTCTTGCTGACATACTCACCTTTTTCATTCATTCCCTTACTTTACAATGAAAACAAACTTTATAACGGTTAGCACTTTGTGCTGAAGTTCTATAGATAAGTGATTAAAGAAAATTACTACATAAATGACGTTTGTCCCTCAAACATATTTTATTTTATTGTTAGAAACAAATGCACTGAAATGTTTTCTTTTCTGTTAGATTAATATTCTAATGCAATCTCTAATATAATTTAGACATAAGGTCATAATCATTCTAAAAAATCTATTTATTAAATTTTAACTAAAAACAAATAAAATGATTAATTGCAATTTTGAAATAAAATTTGCGAGATACAATGGGTCATCACTTAGAATTAGCTTACATGTGAAGATGAATAGTCGTATTAGAGAGACTTACACACACAGAAAACAAAGAGCTATATATAGGAATGAATTAAGAAACTAAAACGACAATTCGCGGGATTGCATTTGTTCGTTCAAATCGAAGACAATATAGAATTTAGAGATGCATCGGATGATGATGTTAAGGAAGGAAACGACAACCCGTTTAACAGTTCTCTCATATCCGTCCCGTCATACTGTAACATTCCTATGGAGTCTTTATGTTAACTTGGCCACAAATAAGAATAGAGACGTACGACTCCTTCTGCAGACTTAGTACAGAAAAATGTATTAGGTTTTTAATTTTAAAGGGAAACTTATATCCTTTCGGTCTTGTGGAACCCACATCTTTATATTTTTTTGTCAACTCTCTCCTCTTTTATCTATCTTTTTCTCTTTCTTAAAATGACACAACTCTACTTCCTTTGAAATGACACACATCTTTTCTAATTCTAATTAGGGATGATTTTGATATTTTATTTATTAAGAGCATTTTTGATATTTTATATTATGAGGGTCTTTTAGTTATTAAGAGGGTTAGATAACACATAGTGAAACCACAATGGATATAAGTGATAATTTTTAAATCACATGGTGCTAAATGATACACACACAAACTATAATAGGTGAAAGTAAAATTTTTCTTGAAAAAAGAAGCTAATTATGAAAATGAAAAAACTCATCCAAACAGCATCTGAGTATGGCTGAAATCACTACACTTTTATAATTTCTGTTTTACTATTATTCTAATACCGAAAATCAAGACTGAATTGTTTGTTGAATTTTTTCAAGACTAAAGTATTAGTGTTCGAATATACATAATTTGTTCTGCTATGAAGATACATTTGTTTGTTGAATTTTCTAATTCTAATTAGGGATGATTTTGATATTTTATTTATTAAGAGCATTTTTGATATTTTATATTATGAGGGTCTTTTAGTTATTAAGAGGGTTAGATAACACATAGTGAAACCACAATGGATATAAGTGATAATTTTTAAATCACATGGTGCTAAATGATACACACACAAACTATAATAGGTGAAAGTAAAAATTTTCTTGAAAAAAGAAGCTAATTATGAAAATGAAAAAACTCATCCAAACAGCATCTGAGTATGGCTGAAATCACTACACTTTTATAATTTCTGTTTTACTATTATTCTCATATACCGAAAATCAAGACTGAATTGTTTGTTGAATTTTTTCAAGACTAAAGTATTAGTGTTCGAATATACATAATTTGTTCTGCTATGAAGATACATTGGCTTCAACATGCCCTACAGTGGTTGATATTATAACTTGGTTTACCATTAAATCATGAGTGAAAAATTATCAAAAATATGTTACCAAAAATAAATAATTACTCAAAACACTCTGGTTTACCGCTATCATATTTGTTTTCAATATTATTTTTCACTAATAATAGCTACGGTTACATCAATATTTAGGTAGCCACGAAGACAATAAATAATTTCTCCTAATATATTTAGATTATTACCCACTGTCTGTTTTTAGTTCTGCATTAAATTTTGAACTTCTATAATCCGTCAGACAATATTTTTTTATGAATTGCAAAATCAGTCAATATGATATACTTACTATATTAGCAATGATGAAATTAATAAAAAATGATGTGATAAACAAAAAAAAGTCAACTATTTTTGTTATTTTCTGGCAAGATTTTTGAATCATATTATATTATTTTAAAATTTTAAACACTTAATAATCAATAAATTTTTCAAATTTTTATTTATTATATTAAATGCTGGTCGTGCATTAAAGGCCGGTCAAAGCCTTGAAGATGGTTAAATTATTTACCGGGTTCAAATAATATTTAAACAATAAATATAAAAAATAATTTAAATAAATTATAATTCGAATTTTTTTAATGAGCCATGACTTTTCTATTTCACGACTTGACAGTCAACACTACCGGGCAACAGTTACTATAGTGTTAGGAGAAGTGTTTATTCATTTAAATGACACAACTTATATCTTTTCAATCTTACAAAGAGGTGGGATCCACACCTTTATTTTTTTTTTCAAATCTCTCTTCTTCTTTATCTATATCTTATTCTCTCTTAAAATGAGACAAATTTACATCCTTTAAAATTATACACATTTTTTCCTACATACATATATATATATATATATATATATATATATATATATATATATATATATATATATATATTGGTATAACCCGGAGGTATCCCCATTCAATCTCCTCCGGTTACCTTGCCCTCGGGGTACGGCCCTGTAGGCTAGTCCCTCATTGGAGGAGTGAGTGCATTGAGCTTCGCTACCAGAGGAAGGATGAGACTAATCCCCCAACCGAGAAGGAGACACTTTCTTCCTCTGACCCCAAAGATTTTCCATTGAAAATTGAATAAAGCAAATTTTTTGCCAACTGAGCTACCTTAGGTTACTTTACCCTATATTTATTAGAGAGATAAAATACAGATTTTAAAGTTTTTTTTATTCCTTTTTACAATTTCGAATTTATCAATTTTTCACCTTTTGTTTTTGGAGTTGTGTGTTTAATTCACATTTACGCAATCGATCCGATTTGCCCATATGGTGATTTTTTTTTTATTTCACAATAATTCATTGATCATTAGGTTAATCTGACTTAGTAGTACAATGGGTGCAAAGACTTTTTTTTTTATACCAACCTTAAATATTTTTTTGAAGTGAGTCAATTCTCTTTATATCTTTAAAAACTTTATCTTTTTGAACGAGTTATGAAACTAATCGCGAGTTCCAACCAAAATTTTAATATAACTGACTACTTAAAATTTGAATAGGAGATCATTGATTAAGTTAGAAGAACTTCATACTAATTTGGTACAGAGTATTAAGAACATGACACAACATGGCTGGTGTATCCAGATGTCTAACATTCATCGTGAAAGGAATTGCGTGGCTGGCTTCCTCACCTCATACTCATATGGCTTGTCCTGGACAGTTCAAATTTTTGATCATCCTCTACCAAGCTATATGGAAAGGCTGTATAATGACACCATTGGTGTCCATTGGTCTAGGCTATGTGCTTAGTTTCTTTTGTCTTGTTTTTTAGCTTTAATGTAATTTTCAAAAAAGAAAAAACTCCATAAAATCATGTTAAGAATGATATGTCGGAGTCGAAATCCTATGCAGGGAGACATCCATCAATGGGTTCAATTGATAAATCGCAAAGTGGCTCAAGACCACATCTTAACCCAAAACCTTAAATGTAGGTTTATAGTCTTTACCATTTATTGACATTTAAGTCCATTCACAAAAGTAAATGAAATATAATTAGTTACAGACTCGTGCTTAAAAAGAAGAATAGTCAACGTATGAATAAATGGACTTAAATGTTCAAACTTAAATTATAAATTTTGAAAATAGTCAACGTGTGAGTAAATGGACTTAAATGTCCAAACTTAAATTATAAATTTAAAAAATAAGTGAGTAAATGATAAAATATTGTAATAATAAAAATTTTATAAGGCTTCTTTTCTGCTAAAACAGATATTTTATTTTATTTTTTAATTTAAAATCTTTTACATTTTTAGTCAACTTCAAATTCTCTTAATAAGCGTCGCGGGGCTTTGACCTTAATACAAAGAATAAATGATGAAAACAATATAAGGGTAAAGTATGTGTCATTTTAAATAATGTAAAATTGTGTCATTTTAAGAGAGAGAAAGAGATAGATAAAGGAGAAGAGAATTATAAAAAAATAAAAGTGTGGGTTCCACTTCTTTACGAGAGTGAAAAGATATAAGTTATGTCATTTAAAATAATAAATACTTTTCCCATAATCTAAATTGTCATATTAATGACACTTTCCTAGAAGTAGAAAAAGTCAACAAAAGAATGACAATAAAAGCCCAGAAGTTTATTTACTTTTATCATTATGTTGTGGGTAAAATATATTTATGGTATATAAATATATGGTGTGATTATTTTTAATTTGGTTTATATGTAATTTTTAAAATGCAGTTTTATATGTATAATTATTTTTATTTGGTTTTTACCATTTATTGATATTGCAAAGTTATCTATTAACTAAAATTATGACATATTAAAATATAAAAATTAAATTAAAAAATGAGTGTTAAATATATAGACAAGGAATAATATTTTTTTATGTAACCTTTATTCCTATTTTACTTTTTTTAATTTTACAATAATTCTATGTCATTTTTTTAATATAAGAACAATTATATATAATAAAGATAAAATTTGTAACCAAAAAAAAGATAAAATTGAAAAAGAAATACGCATATAGAAACTCAATTAAGTACTTCTTTATATAAATATTAAATTAATAAGAGTAAGTTGACTAATATCTTTAAAATATATTTTATTCTAAAATTACCTCGACACTAAAAGGCTAAATATATCCGCACATTACAATGTGATTGGTGGAGTTGTAAATATTTTCCATTTAAGTGGAGTTTTGAGACCAATTAAAATAATTTGTGCACCTTGATTAACCTACCTAGGTTTTTAATTGGGAGAGTGACCAAAGTGCCACGTTTTGACAAAAAAATTATCAGACTGCCACGCGAACAGTAAATTTTGCCAAAAGGCCACGTGGCATAATTCGCTACACAGTGTAGCGAATTATGCATGCAAGTAATTCGCTACACAGTGTGGCGAAATATGCCACGTCAGAACCAAAAATGACACATGTCAAATTTTGACATTTTGGCATAATTCGCTACCTTACGTAGCGAATTTCTGAAAATTTGACACGTGACATTTTTGGTTCTGACGTGGCATATTTCGTTACACTGTGTAGCGAATTATGCCGCGTGGCATTTTGGCAAAATTTACTATTGGCGTGGCAGTCTGGTAAATTTTTTGTCCAAACGTGACAAAATGGTCACTTTCCCTTTTTAATTATCTTTAACGAAACCTGAAGTCGTCTTTTGGAAATTTTTTGTATCCATTAAAAAAGTTTTCCATGTGTATAAAAAAAAAAGTTTTCCATATTCTACAAATTGGTACATACTCCGTGTTGAAAATTGTCAACGGTATAATTTGACAAGGCTCAAATTTATGAGCCTAATAAATTATTTTACTCGAACAATTAATGCTAACCTAATACAAAAAATAATAAAGAATTCAAACAAAGTGCTATAAAATGACACACCATCTTCATTACAAAGCACCCTTTACCAGAGAAGAAGCCTTTGAATACCAACAACTTTCACCCCATTTCAAAAATTTTCATGGCAAATTACTATAGCACTACCCTCATTTCTCTGTTTCCAGGATCGGGTTCTCAAAACCCCACCACTAATGAATCCTCATCCTCCATCAATGGATTAGGTCAACTGGACCTGAACCAAAGGGTGGCTGAGTTGAGAAAAAACTCAGTGGCCACAACAAATGGGGTGTGGGTTCGAAACCATTCATCAGCTTTGCTTGGTCATGATGATGAGGCAAATGTCATCGGAAATGTGATGAAACCTCAATTTGTCCATGCATCATCATCATCATCATCATCGTCATCACTACCACCATCACAACCTAATAAAGACGTCGGTAGCACATTAATTACTGAACAAATAAGAGACGTAATGAAGCCTTATCATCTAGGCTATTCTCTTGGAACGATACCCTCCTTCAGTCGTTATCCTTTAATGCCTGCTTATATTTTTAATAATAACCCAGCTCCCAATGATAAAGATGATGGTGATGATGATGAAATTGATGGTGATGGTCGAATTCGCAGCATTCCATACAAGAAAAATGGGCCATACACATGCTCAAAGTGTAAGCAAGTGTTTCCAACCTCACAATTTTTTGCTAGTCACGTGGTTTCTGATCATTACAAGTATGAAACCGAAGCACAGAGAAGAAAAAGACTTAATACTAGAATCCGACGCAGAAATCTACGCATACAAAAGGTTAATGACAAACTCACTCTAGTTCCGATTTCTTCTGAGGTTGCGGGAAACAATTTTACAACAACATTTGGTCAAACTGAACAAGTTAATGTTAAAGTTGATGTTGACCATCAGGGCCATGATCAAGTTCCTCCTCTTGCAAAGGAAGTAGCTGATGTCAATGACTTTACTCGTGTCAAGATAAAGTTGGAGCCTGATGCATAACTAATTATATGTGTTATTTTAATCATGGTCTTGTTTTTGGATTTTAGTCATGTTTATGGAGTTATGGTATATCTCTAGTCCTTTTTTTATTTTGTTATGTTAATTAGTTGTTGTCATGTGATCTTTTGTGCTTTTAAGAATCTAATTATCATTTTTTTTTTAATTTTTAGTACTTTTGTGTGGCATTAAATTATACTATATTTTAAGTTGATGTGAATTGCAGTTTTATTGACCTTATAATATTTATCTCGTTAATTAAATGATTCACACATAATAACTCATAAGCGACTTGTGTCTATCATCTTTCTAGAGCATTCCATGTCTTAGAGAATTTCTTATTTTTTGATTTAATTTTTTACAAGTTATAAATTACACATAATTCAACAATATAAATTTAGATTTTCCTAAAGGATTTATAAAAATAAAAAACCTAATCTCTTGAGGCATGGTTATGGTAAATTTGAAGTTTTTTAACCATTGTTGATGGCATAGTTAATTTGCAAACCGATCTGCACATCCATTTTCATTGCCATGGATATGGCTAAAATTTAATAACTCCAATTTTTTTCATCAATCTATGCTTGAGTTCAAGCAACTAAATGAGACTTTAAGCTTTGTTATCATTCTTGTTAATAATGGAGATCACTCTCATGAAATCCACTTTAATCAATAACCTTTCTTAAAGCCAAGACAGAACATATCGTATGCGAGTTGATACTCCCCATAAAAAAATGAAAATAATTTAAGTAGAGAATTAAAAATTACGAAATTACTAATTTAATAGCCTTATTTAGAAGACAACCACTAGATTTTGTTGCAAGTTAAGGATCTTATATAATAGATGTTATAGCACATTGAATGCCCAACTCAGCAAGCCAAAGAGAAATATAATAGCGTAAAGAAAGCAATTGTTATTAGGGAAACAAATTTCATAAAGAAACATGGCTTGCATCATATTAATCTAATCACGAGAATGTTACAGTGGAAATTAAATATGTATGTAATACATTTATTTGAAGGAAATAATTCTCCTATCGGGTATGAGGAATGTAGATTGGGGGTATGACTAATGTAAATTGTAGAAGAACAATGCTCACCACCAAGTACATATTGTTACCGAGTGGACTTGCAAATTGCAATAACTAGCCACATCAAAATATGTAAGTCTTTTTAGGTGTTAGCTCAATTGGCTACTTTAATACAGCCAAAAGCTCCTACTCATAGTGTTGTTAAATCAAGAAGTGTATATTGAATATTTTGTGATCCTCGTCCAATATCATTGCCTTAGCTCTTAAAAAAAATTACGGAGAAATGGGAGCATAACATAAATTAAAGGAATCGTGAATGCCAACTTTTATATAGATGTTATCACAATAGCTATTTAAACTAGGCAGTGCCAACACATTTGTCTTCTATTGCTAGAAAAAAAATTGTTTAAGCGAAATATAAGGGAATTCAAAATTAAAATCGCAAATATAACATCTAATAATAGTACATCAAATGTCAAACAATTTATAAAGGAATTCAAAATTAAAATGGCATACACTAGAAGAATGATGATATATCATTATTCACAATGTAGAAGAGACCTGCCCAAAGTAGTGCACACAACTTTATCCATTTTTATAAAATGACTGTTTCTTATACTTGAATTTATGACCTTTCAATTACAAAGAAAAATCTTATTGCTATTCAAGACTTGCTATCAAAAGGTACAAAGATCAAATAGTGGCACTATATACAAATGAGATATTAAAACCATCATATACAAAATTAGCTCCATTTCAGCAAGTTAAATACCATGCGTAATTATCACTTTTACCCTTTTTTTCATGTGACATGTGATTGTCGAGAAATCTAATGTAATTTGGCATTCAATTGACCATGTTGTCTTGTTAGCTCTTGATACTGATACGAGATCACATGTTTTTAATGTTACATTATACCTTTTAATTCCTAAGTTCAACCCAAATCAAACTCACCATCTATATATAAAACAAACAACGGCTAGCCATAGAACCAAAGACCTTAAACCCCCATAATTTAATTGTGCTTTCATCTATCAATTGAACTAGATCTCTCTAATTCATTCTCTTCCACTCTTCATATGCATGCACATTCCTTCTGGAGTTGGAGATTTGTATTATATCATTAATTATGTGTTTACAAGGCAACACATTTTGTGATGTCTAAGATACTCAATGGCACCATATTATAAGAGGCAGCACAATAAACTCTAATATCAATGATTAGTCACTTCTAACACCTGGTGTATATTCTACTTAATAAGTAAGCAGTGGCATTCAAGGAAACATTTAAACCAAGTTGAGCAAGGAAAGCTGTTAAGTACATTTGTTAGATTATCGTAAGATATCATGTATATATTGTATAATTAGTTAGGACTATATATGTATATCATAAAGAATCATTGTAATTAATATCTATATTATATATATTGAGTAGAGCCGGCAAAACGGGCTCGACTCGGCGGCCCAACCTGCCAAACGGGGCGGAGCGGGCTGAGTTTTTCAACCCATCTCAAAAGCGGGGCGGGTCGGTGTAAAATAGGCTCGAGCTGGCGGGCTAACCCGCCCAACCCGCCAAACGGGACGGGGCGGGCTGACTCATTTTTTGGCGGGCTGATGGCGGGATGGGGCGAGGCGGGCCGCCAACTTTGCCACCTCTAATATTGAGAGAGATTAAGTTCATATCAATATCGATAGACTTGTTGTCCATATCAATATCAATAGACCCATCTTCTTAAAAGGTAATCCATCTACTTGTAATCTTCATCTATTTTACCTTTGGTTTCGGTCTTTCCCAAAGCAGTGTTGTCCCTTCGAGATTGACAACAAGCAATGATTTATGAGATATATATGTTTTGCACTCCAATAACAAATGAGATATTGTTCCTGAATCAGGAGAAAATTTTGTTTCCTTTGGTCTGATACCAATAATGATAACAAATAATGCAATTATCATAAAACAATACACTTCTAATCAAGTGATGCATAGTTATAGCAGCGTTGTTGTTAATATATAGAAGCCCAACAAAATTCAAAATCAGCTAATATACTATTTGACCTGTTGAATAAAGCATTGCTCAATTTCCAACAGTAAATGCTTTTACAATAAGGTGCCTATATAAAACAAGGGTTTACTAATCTCATGTTATATGAGATGGTACTCTTATGTGAGTGATATAAATATGTGGGGTCTACAATTTAAAAACAAAAGAAAAAAGAATAAAAAAAATTGGCACGAAATTCTATGGATGTATGACATAAGATAGATATCTTATGCAACATAAGAGTATCATTTCCTATAAAACAAATAGATTGTTCTTTACCCTAATGTCAGTACCTTCATTTTCCTGTTGTTTTGTAGTTGTTTGCTTCATATTTATGTGAACAAAAATGGAAGAATTCAACAACTTCTCATACACATACTGGAAGGACAAATTTCTTGTTTCTACTCAATGTAACAAGCATAATATTATTGATCATTTCTTAACATATTTCTGTCCTTGCATATCACAGTTATCCTTTTCTTCTGAGTACTTGTGCATGAATGAGAGAAGTTATTACAACTTACAAGCATAACTTATATTAATGTTAAGATTTGCATCTAATTTTACATATGTATGTTTCCAAAATTTTATTTCTATTTCTTGCTGACATACTCACCTTTTTCATTCATTCCCTTATTTTACAATGAAAACAAATTTTATAACGGTTAGCACTTTGTGCTGAAGTTCTATAGATAAGTGATTAAAGAAAATTACTACATAAATGACGTTTGTCCCTCAAACATATTTTATTTTATTGTTAGAAACAAATGCACTGAAATGTTTTCTTTTCTGTTAGATTAATATTCTAATGCAATCTCTAATATAATTTAGACATAAGGTCATAATCATTCTAAAAGATCTATTTATTAAATTTTAACTAAAAACAAATAAAATGATTAATTGCAATTTTGAAATAAAATTTGCGAGATACAATGGGTCATCACTTAGAATTAGCTTACATGTGAAGATGAATAGTCGTATTAGAGAGACTTACACACAGAAAACAAAGAGCTATATATAGGAATGAATTAAGAAACTAAAACGACAATTCGCGGGATTGCATTTGTTCGTTCAAATCGAAGACAATATAGAATTTATCATCGGATGATGATGTTAAGCAAGGAAACGACAACCCGTTTAACAGTTCTCTCATATCCGTCCCGTCATACTGTAACATTCCTATGGAGTCTTTATGTTAACTTGGCGACAAATAAGAATAGTGACGTACGACTCCTTCTGCAGACTTAGTACAGAAAAAGGTATTAGGTTTTTAATTTTAAGGGGAAACTTATATTCTTTCAGTCTTGTAGAATTCACATCTTTATATTTTTTTGTCAACTCTCTCCTTCTTTATCTATCTTTTTCTCTTTCTTAAAATGACACAACTCTACTTCCTTTGAAATGACACACATCTTTTCTAATTCTAATTAGGGATGTTTTTGATATTTTATTTATTAAGAGCATTTTTGATATTTTATATTATGAGGGTCTTTTAGTTATTAAGAGGGTTAGATAATACATAGTGAAACCACAATGGGTATAAGTGATAATTTTTAAATCACATGGTGCTAAATGATACACACACAAACTATAATAGGTGAAAGTAAAAATTTTCTTGAAAAAAGAAGCTAATTATGAAAATGGAAAAACTCATCCAAACAGCATCTGAGTATGGCTGAAATCACTACACTTTTATAATTTTTGTTTTACTATTATTCTCATATACCGAAAATCAAGACTGAATTGTTTGTTGAATTTTTTCAAGACTAAAGTATTAGTGTTCGAATATACATAATTTGTTCTGCTATGAAGATACATAGGCTTCAACATGCCCTATAGTGGTTGATATTATAACTTGGTTTACCATTAAATCATGAGTGAAAAATTATCAAAAATATGTTACCAAAAATAAATAATTACTCAAAACACTCTGGTTTACCGCTATCATATTTGCTTTCATATTTGCTTACGTCAATATTTAGGTAGCCACGAAGACAATAAATAATTTCTCCTAATATATTTAGATTATTACCCACTGTCTGTTTTTAGTTCTGCATTAAATTTTGAACTTTTATAATCCGTCAGACAATATTTTTTTATGAATTGCAAAATCAGTCAATATGATATACTTACTATATTAGCAATGATGAAATTAATAAAAAATGATGTGATAAACAAAAAAAAGTCAACTATTTTTGTTTATTTTCTGGCAAGATTTTTGAATCATATTATATTATTTTAAAATTTTAAACACTTAATAATCAATAAATTTTTCAAATTTTTATTTATTATATTAAATGCTGGTCGTGCATTAAAGGCCGGTCAAAGCCTTGAAGATGGTTAAAATATTTACCGGGTTCAAATAATATTTAAACAATAAATATAAAAAATAATTTAAATAAATTATAATTCGAATTTTTTTAATGAGCGAAGACTTTTCTATTTCACGACTTCACAGTCAACACTACCGGACAACAGTTACTATGGTTGGTTTAGGAAAAATGTTTATCCTTTTAATTACATAATTTATATCCTTTCTCTCCTTAAAATGACACAACTTTCACTTTAAAATTAGAGGTGAGACTCACACCTATAACTTTTTTTTTGTTTCAAAAACTTTTTAACATTCTCTCTCTCTCTTCCTTTTATCTACCATCTTTCTTTCTCTCTCAGTTATAATTTATTGAATTTATTGGGAATTAATAAATAACTAATAAATGCGATCCAATAAATTTAACCGTTAGGACGGAAATCAAAATTAGGTTGGTTACATGAGGTAAACTTTTTAGGTGGTAAATATATCCTTCCCCTTAAAATTATACACATTT
Organism: Gastrolobium villosum; assembly: GCA_032173675.1. Classification (NCBI taxonomy): domain Eukaryota; kingdom Viridiplantae; phylum Streptophyta; class Magnoliopsida; order Fabales; family Fabaceae; genus Gastrolobium; species Gastrolobium villosum. The sequence continues at coordinate 116,253 of JAVKPL010002405.1, forward strand.
TTTCCTATATTTATTAGAGAGATAAAATACAGATTTTAAAGATTTTTTTATTCCTTTTTACAATTTCGAATTTATCAATTTTTCACCTTTTGTTTTTGCAGTTGTGTGTTTAATTCACATTTACGCAATCAATCCGATTTGCCCATATGGTGATTTTTTCTTTATTTCACAATAATTCATTGATCATTAGGTTAATCTGACTTAGTAGTACAATGGGTGCAAAGATTTTTTTTTTATACCAACCTTAAATATTTTTTTGAAGTGAGTCAATTCTCTTTATATCTTTAAAAACTTTATCTTTTTGAACGAGTTATGAAACTAATCGCGAGTTCCAACCAAATTTTTAATATAACTGACTACTTAAAATTTGAATAGGAGATCATTGATTAAGTTAGAAGAACTTCATACTAATTTGGTACTGTGTATTAAGAACATGACACAACATGGCTGGTGTATCCAGATGTCTAACATTCATCGTGAAAGGAATAGCGTGGCTGACTTCCTCACCTCATACTCATATGGCTTGTCCTGGGCAGTTCAAATTTTTGATCATCCTCTACCAAGCTATATGGAAAGGCTGTATAATGACACCATTGGTGTCCATTGGTCTAGGCTATGTGCTTAGTTTCTTTTATCTTGTTTTTTAGCTTTCATGTAATTTTCAAAAAAGAATAAAGAAAAAACTCCATAAAATCATGTTAAAAATGGTATGTGGGAGTCGAATCCTTTGCAAGGGGAACATCCATCAATGGGTTCAATTGATAAATCACAAAGTGGGTCAAAATCACGTCTTAACCCAAAACCTTAAGTGGTAGGTTTATGGGTTTTTTATGCTTATATGATATTCACTTGGTCTATGTCTAGACAATGTGAGACTTCACATCACTATTTACACTTGAATATTTTCAACATCCTCTCCTCAAGTGTGAGACCCAACATCATACTTCCCCTAAGGACAACTTCTGCAGAAGTCTTTTCTCTTCAAATATTAGGTTCACACTATTCTTTTGCGGAGGCCTCTTCAGGTGCATCACTATCTCCATATACTCGGCCCCAGCCAAACCTTTGGCTTTGATATCACTATTAAGAATGGTATGGGAGAGTGCAAAACCCTTTGCAAAGGATACATCACTAATGGGTCCAAATGATAAACCACAAAGTGGGCCGACACCACATCTCAATCTAAATCCTTAAGGCTATAGGTGTATGAGTTTTTTGCACTTAAATGATGTTCACTTGGTTTATGTGTAGATAGTGTGAAACTTTACATTACACATGAATATTTACAACAAATCAAGTGTTTGGTAATAAAAAACTTATCCTTTTGGACATAAGTACGTGACCATATTTAATTAACTTTATTTATGTTTATTATTATATTTGTTATTTATATATTGTTATATTGAATAATAGTAAATGGGGAAGGATCCGTTTACAAATTTTTTTTACAATTTTTTTGCAAAGTACACTATGTTCTCCCGGGAGAACATAGTGTAACCTAGTGTTCTCGCGGGAAAACATAGTATAGTTTGTAAATAAAAAATTTGTAAATATAACCTTCTCAAACTAAATAACATATATTTCATTAGATCTAACAAACCAATGCATACAATGTAAGTTAAAATAACTACATGAATCCAACAAACACATCATGATTCTTGAAGTTGCCAAAAACTTCTTATCATGTTCTCTCCCCTGCACATACGATTCCAATGTTACTAAGTTGGCAAAAAATTTGTAAATGTAGAAAACAAAAAATCGTGGGGAATGTTATAATTACTACCTTTCTTTCTTATTACCTCCTACTACCAAATTCTAACTGTTGATTTTCGTAAATCTAACAGTTATAATTTATTGGAAATTAATAATTAACTAATAAGTGCGACTCAATAAATTATAATTGTTAGATTGACAAAAATCAGCAGTTAAAATTTGGTAGTAAAAGATAGTCAACATCAACATCAATAGCAACATCAATATCACCTTTATCCCAAATTAATTGGGGTCGGTGGTAGATGAACTCACATGAAAGATATTAAATTGTTGAAAAAACAAAATAAAAATAAAAATAAAAATAAAAATAAAAATAAAAATAAAAATAAAAATAAAAATAATAAAAATAATATATATATATATATAAATATATATATATATATATATATATATATATATATGTATACATAAATAAATAAAAGTGGAAAAGAAAGGGACAAGAAGAAGTGGGGAAATGAAGGGAAAAAGACTAAAAAAGGACTATCTGGAACATAGGAATAACCACGGGTCTAACCCTCCACCATACTTATAGCTTTTTTCCATTCCGTTCTAAGACACACCGTCCGCCAATCTATATCTCACTCCATTAAATCTTGTTTTACTACCTTCCCCCAAGTAAGTTTCGGCCGACCTCTGCCTCTTTTTGTATTGAGCTCTTGGTAACAAACTTCTGTTCTTACAGGAGCATCCAGGGGCCTTCTCATCACGTGCCCAAACCACCTCAATCTATGTTCTCTCATCTTCTCGGCAACCGGTACTACTCCGACCTTTCGTCGAATATCTTCATATCTGCTACTCCCATCTTATGCTCATGTTGCCTATGTGCTGGCCAACATTCCGCTCCATATAGCATTGCTTGATAGTAAAAGATAGTAAGAAAAAAATAGTAGTATAACATCTCCCAAAAACCTTTTAATGCATTCATATACACAATCTAACATGCTGAGATCTTAGTTCCTCTTACCTAAGAAATAAAGTCATATTTCTATTAAAAGTTAATCGAATATATTAAATTATAAAAGAATCTTAGTTAATTAAATTTATATCTTTTATTTTTTCTTCAAGCCATATTTATTTTATTTAAAATAAATAGTATAATATAGGTCAACCTGTAGCCTTATATGTCAGACCTTATAAAATTGGGCCTACGACCTATTTATTAAACAAGTTTTTTTTAAGGCCTCAGCCCGATCTATTTATTAAACAAGCTTTTTTAAGGCTTCAGCCCGACCTATTTTACGAGATATACTAGGTCAGGCCTGGCCTGACGTAGGCCGAGTTGTAGGCCCATGTGGGCCGGCAGACCCAGTTTCACCCTAACCCCTATGTCCAGGTATTTTAATCTTAAATAAAATTTGAAAATTATAAGTTAAATTTTTTAAATGTAAAATTATAAAAATATATCAACAATTAATTTAATAAGAATATAAAAATATAGTTAAAAGTTTTAAAATTATAAAGAAATATATAAAAAATTAATTTTAGAGAATTTAAATTTAAATTGATAAAAGTTAAGAATGAGAAGTCTCGTCGTGCTTTAAGAGAAAGTAGAGTAAACAATTAAATTACTCTCCAGTATTTTAATTTAGGAAAAAGTTCACCAATGTCCTTATGATTTACTTCAGAATCATGTATGCCCGGTGCCCATGTGGTTTTTTATTTATCACATATGCCCCTGTAGTTTATAAAAAATAAAAAATCAAATATGGTAAAAAAACATACCCTTTTGCAACCCACATAGGCATATATGATAAAAAAAAAATCACAGGGACATAGATGATTCTGGAATAAATCACAGGGCATTGATGAACTTTTCCCTTTAATTTAATATATATAAGTGAAACAACTAATGGCTTGAAGGGAAAAGAATAAATTTTAAAATAAATAAAATAAAATAAACTAATTCGAGAATATAAACAGTTAAGATTTGAAAAAAATAATATGAAAAGATAAATTTAAAAGTAACTATTTTCAAAGTATGAGCAATTGATAATTAAAAAAGAAAAAAAATTAGATAGGAATGAAAATTTTAAAGTAAAATAACATTCATCGGAACCAAATGAATTCGAAATAAAACGAGGATAATGAAATTCAAGAAGTTGATTCTTCTGGTTTTATGTCCTCATTTGATATGCGAGAAAGGGGAAACCTCTCTTAATGATATATATAAGTTGCTTTCAAGTATATATATATGGCAAGTATTTGATTGCTGCACGTATAACAGCTGCAAATATGTAACTCCTATATATATTTATAGGGGAAGGATATTGTAACAACTAAATTGTGTTACAACCAATCAATTTCACCGTTAGATCGATTATATGGATCTAACAGTTATATTTATTTCTATCTTTGTATGGTCATGATTTCCCAAATTTAATATTTTATATGTATTTCCACTTTTGTATAGTTATGATTTCTCATATTTAATGCTTTCACTTTAAATATGCATATAAAGATAGAAATAAATATAACCGTTGTGTAACACCCCAAATTCTAACAATTTATAATAGCATAAATAAATTCAATAATTTTTATAAATAACAGCGGAAGTTCAAAATAATCAAATTTGGAAGTGTTACCGCCGCGCTTGTACTGTTGTCAAGCGCAAGGCTAACTTTATTACATTAAAACAAAACTAAAACTAAAGTTTAAATAAAGGAAATATGTATTATGCATTTATTTAAATCTCTTAAACTAGCCAGAAAAGTCTGCTTTGTGATCCTCACTGCCCACAGCTAGCCCCATCCTTTACAATCTGCTTCACTGAAAATCTGCTCCCCCGCATCCCAGCAGGATCATTGCAGTCAAACAAACATAAAAGTCAGCAAAGCTGGTAATCCCAATCAAAATACAATTAATGTAATTAATAACAAATTAAATCAAATATATATAATCAAATTGTGATAAATCAATTGCACATTAATTAAATCAAATATCAATATAATATTTATCATATATATATTTTTAATCATAATCACATCAAATTATCAGCTTCAACATATATTCACATCGAATCAAATTTCATTCATAATCTTTATTAAGTTTATTTAGTGGAGTAGTGGGAAGAGAACCATGGTAGACCCGGGAAACCCTGCCAGTCTACCCTGTGACCCGGGAAACCCTGCCAGTCACAAACAAATCACATTGGCCATAATCAATTCACATCTTCCTAGTGTCCCGGATATCCTGCCAGACACCTCTTCCCAAAGTTGCTACTAGTATCCCGGGAAACCCTGCCAGATACCACTTTGAGAAGAACGGATATTCTCTGTTCACATCGTATAAATATATCGGAGGCATAAAGCCCAAGGTTGTGTTCATCACTTTGGGAGGTACCATCCCAAAGCTATCTTCCCACTATTATTTATTACAATCAATTCAATCTTATCACAAATAGTTTTCATGATTTCACATCAATTCAATCAAGAGTGTAATTTCTAAATTCAACCTTTCGATAATATCATAATTTCCAAGTTCAATCTTTCAATAATATCATAATTTTAATATTCAACATCTATCATAGAAAAACCCAAATTCAATCATCATATCAAGAGTTTCCAAAGAAAAATTCAAATATTCACATCTAATAAATTTAATAGGAAATATAACTATAGTGCCCTAAGCATCGAGATTACATCAAAAATTCATATAAAGCTAACCCTTGACTCTATAGGGATTAGGATTACACATACCAAATGTCACATAAAATATAATCTAAAAATAAATAGGATTACACATACCAAATTTAAAATATAATCTAAAAATACCTAGGGATTAGGATTACACATACCAAATTTTTCATAAATTTACCAAATTTCACATAAAAAAAATACCTAGGGATTAGGATTACACATACCAAATTTCACATAAAATATAACCTAAAAATACCTAGGGATTAGGATTACACATACCAAATTTCACATAAAATATAACCTAAAAATACCTAGGGATTAGGATTACACATACCAAATTTCACATAAAATATAACCTAAAAATACCTAGGGATTAGGATTACACATACCAAATTTCACATAAAATATAACCTAAAAATACCTAGGGATTAGGATTACACATACCAAATTTCACATAAAATATAATCTAAAAATACCTAGGGATTAGGATTACACATACCAAATTTCACATAAAATATAACCTAAAAATATCTAGGGATTAGGATTACCTGGTCTCCGTTTTCGCTAACTTCTAAAGGGAAAAATTTGGGGCAGAGAACCGATTGATAATCAGAAAAATATAAAAATTGAAAATAATTAAAATAAACTTTTTTTTTTGGAGTGAGAAGAGAGAGTAGAGGAGAAATGTTGAAGAGTGAATTGGTTTGGTTAGGCTAGGCCTCTATTTATAGTTGAAGTTTTGGGCTTATACATTATTGACTCCATGCTGACTCATCATATCTAAACAATTTATGTTTGTTGCCTCATCCTATCTAAACAATTTATGTTTGTTGGATCATCATATCTAAACAATTTATGTTTGTTGAATCATCATATCTAAATAATTTATGTTTGTTGAATCATAATATCTAAATAATTTATGTTTGTTGAATCATCATATCTAAACAATTTATGTTTGTTGACTCATCCTAATCCAATCAAACATTACCAATCAAATAATCAAACATTAAAGCATAATAATCACAATTTATCATGCATTATTATTATTACTAATTTATAATTTATTACTATTATTAATATATTGTATTATAAATTACTATTATTTTCCTGGGATATTACATTCTACCCTCCTTAAAAGAAGTTTCGTCCTCGAAACTTAAAAGTTTGAGTTTCTCAATTAACTAAAGGCATAAGGTTAAAGTTAATAAAAATATGGGGTATTACATTCTATCCTCCTTTAAAGAAGTTTCGTCCTCGAAACTTATTTATTTATTTATTTATTTTTGAAACCCCCTTAAAAAAAATAAGCAAACAACCAAGAGTAATGCATAATTAAGAAAACAAGAACACATATGATGCAATGAATTTAAAATACTACAAATTAATGAATTGTTAACTTTAACCAAGCTAAAAGAAAAAAAAAGTTTCGAAACTGAATATCTTCTTTAAACAAATAGAAACTTTTATTGCATATATCATCTTTCATTTGCTAGAAAAAATTTAATCAATTCAAGAACAATTCTAAAAGAAAGCTAATTACTTTTATTAAAATAAGAACGAGTTACTAAAGATAGCGTATAAAAAAATTAAAGAATAATATCAATAATAATTTTAAATCACAAAATAATTCCAAACATATAATCATCAAAATTTCAAAGAAATAAATCATATTTAAAGGACAAGAAAAATAACCCTTCACTACCCACCTCTCTCAATTTATTTATTTATCTTATGTCATATTATTTTATTTACTTTTTTTTTGTATTTATTTAACTCATGGATCTTTGATCCCTCGAGTCAGTATCAAAAGCAAACCCTAGCCGCAACCAAGGGCTCTGATACCATTTTGTAACACCCCAAATTCTAACAATTTATAATAGCATAAATAAATTCAATAATTTTTATAAATAACAGCGGAAGTTCAAAATAATCAAATTTGGGAAGTGTTACCGCCGCGCTTGTACTGTTGTCAAGCGCAAGGCTAACTTTATTACATTAAAACAAAACTAAAACTAAAGTTTAAATAAAGGAAATATGTATTATGCATTTATTTAAATCTCATAAACTAGCCAGAAAAGTCTGCTTTGTGATCTCACTGCCCACAACTAGCCCCATCCTTTACAATCCGCTTCACTGAAAATCTGCTCCCCCGCATCCCAGCAGGATCATTGCAGTCAAACAAACATAAAAGTCAGCAAAGCTGGTAATCCCAATCAAAATACAATTAATGTAATTAATAACAAATTAAATCAAATATATATAATCAAATTGTGATAAATCAATTGCACATTAATTAAATCAAATATCAATATAATATTTATCATATATATTCTTAATCATAATCACATCAAATTATCAGCTTCAACATATATTCACATCGATCAAATTTCATTCATAATCTTTATTAAGTTTATTTAGTGGAGTAGTGGGAAGAGAACCATGGTAGACCCGGGAAACCCTGCCAGTCTACCCTGTGACCCGGGAAACCCTGCCAGTCACAAACAAATCACATTGGCCATAATCAATTCACATCTTCCTAGTGTCCCGGATATCCTGCCAGACACCTCTTCCCAAAGTTGCTACTAGTATCCCGGGAAACCCTGCCAGATACCACTTTGAGAAGAACGGATGTTCTCTGTTCACATCGTATAAATATATCGGAGGCATAAAGCCCAAGGTTGTGTTCATCACTTTGGGAGGTACCATCCCAAAGCTATCTTCCCACTATTATTTATTACAATCAATTCAATCTTATCACAAATAGTTTTCATGATTTCACATCAATTCAATCAAGAGTGTAATTTCTAAATTCAACCTTTCGATAATATCATAATTTTCAAGTTCAATCTTTCAATAATATCATAATTTTAATATTCAACATCTATCATTCAATCATCATATCAAGAGTTTCCAAAGAAAAATTCAAATATTCACATCTAATAAATTTAATAGGAAATATAACTATAGTGCCCTAAGCATCGAGATTACATCAAAAATTCATATAAAGCTAACCCTTGACTCTCTAGGGATTATGATTACACATACCAAATTTCACATAAAATATAATCTAAAAATACCTAGGGATTAGGATTACACATACCAAATTTCACATAAAATATAATCTAAAAATACCTATACACATACCAAATTTCACATAAAATATAACCTAAAAACACCTAGGGATTAGGATTACACATACTAAATTTCACATAAAATATAACCTAAAAATACCTAGGGATTAGGATTACCTGGTCTCCATTTTCGCTAACTTCTAAAGGGAAAATTTGGGGCAGAGAACCGATTGATAATCAGAAAAATATAAAAATTGAAAATAATTAAAATAAACTTTTTTTGGAGTGAGAAGAGAGAGTAGAGGAGAAATGTTGAAGAGTTAATTGGTTTGGTTAGGCTAGGCCTCTATTTATAGTTGAAGTGTTGGGCTTATACATTACTGACTCCATGCTGACTCATCATATCTAAACAATTTATGTTTGTTGCCTCATCCTATCTAAAAAATTTATGTTTGTTGGATCATCATATCTAAACAATTTATGTTTGTTGAATCATCATATCTAAATAATTTATGTTTGTTGACTCATCTTATCTAAACAATTTATGTTTGTTGAATCATCATATCTAAATAATTTATGTTTGTTGACTCATCTTAATCCAATCAAACATTACCAATCAAATAATCAAACATTAAAGCATAATAATCACAATTTATCATCCATTATTATTATTACTAATTTATAATTTATTACTATTATTAATATATTGTATTATAAATTACTATTATTTTCCTGGGATATTACATTCTACTCTCCTTAAAAGAAGTTTCGTCCTCGAAACTTAAAAGTTTGAGTTTCTCAATTAACTAAAGGCATAAGGTTAAAGTTAATAAAAATATGGGGTATTACAGTATGTCTTAAAACGGAATGGAGAAAAGCTATAAGTATGGTGGAGGGTTAGACCCGTGGTTATTCCTATGTTCCAGATGGTCCCTTTTTAGTCCTTTTCCCCTTCATTTCCCCCACTTCTTCTCGTCCCTTTCTTTTTCACTTTTATTTATTTATATATATATATATATATATATATATATATATATATATATATATTTATAATTATTTTTATTTTTATTTTAATTTTTCAACAATTTTATATCTTTCATGTGGGTTCATCTCAATTAATTTGGGATAAAGGTGATGTTGATGTTGATGTTGTTGATTCATTTTTTATTGCTGTATTCTGGAATTTTCTTTGAACTTAGCCTAATAGGTCAATTAGTCTCTTTAAATAGAGTACCCTTTGTACAGTTGTAATTACAATTCAACAATATATTTTCCTTCCATTTTTCAAGTCATTTCAAGTGGCCTTTTTAGTTCTTCTTTTCTATATTTTTTTATTTTTATATTTATTTATTGGGAGATATTACATTTATAACCTATTTTTGCTTACAACCACTTTTTTTTAAACTTTGGATCAAAATCAAATCAATGATTACAAAATGACATTAAGTAAGAGCCATTGATTTGATTTTAATCCAAGTATAAAAAAGGTTGTAAGAGGTTGTAAACAAAAATAAGTTGTAAATATAACCTCCCTATTATTTATCTGTTTATTTTCACTTATTTATTTTTCTTTTCCTTTTCCTTTAATCTTTTCGATCCCAACTAATTTGGGTTAAAAATGATGTTGATTAAAATCAACAAATAGGAAATTATTCATCTCTATATGAACCTCAAATATATGCAATCAAGAGCCATCCAGAATCAACACCCCCAGACACCATGGACTGCAACATTCAAAGGCAAGAGAAAATTGCAACCCAAAAAGATGACAAGTGAAAAGATGGAAACCTTATAATCAGTTTTATATACCAAAATTTAATTATAAAAAAACAAGACAAGAAAATGAATCAGTAATCAGGTTCCAGTTTGAAAAAGAAGGTTGAAAGCTTGACAAAACTCACAGTATCGGCAGCCACAAGATTCAAGCCAACTCCCCCAGCTCTTGTTGAGATTAAGAAAACAAAAGATCCATTTTGATCAGCTTCAGAATTCAAACCCAGATTAGCTGATGAGCTGCTGAAACTTCTAATTGCAGCAAAGCGCTCCTCAGCCCTAATTGATCCATCAAGACGCTCATAAGAATACTTTCGTAACTCCAGAAAATCCTGTATTAGAGTAAAGAAGTATTTTATCAATATATTCACTTGACTAATACAAGGCATTGGTAGAAAAAGTCTTACCTGCACAATGTCAAGTGTTTGGGTCATCTGAGTAAAAAGAAGAACGCGGTGTCCAGCATAACGTAGCTTCTGAAGAAGTTGGTCCAGAATCAGCAGTTTTCCACTGGCCTGATAGAGCAAAAAGCGATAACAATGAGGCAAGGAAGAATTATGGTGCTAGAGCAAAGTGCGTATTTATGTAAATAGGTTTCTGTAAGAACAATTACTTTGTCTCTTTCAGAAATTAACTCGTTATATAACTTATAAGAATAAAATGAGTGTTGACAAGAAATGATTTGTACAAAAACAATTGTTTTAAAGAGAGATTGAAGGGGAAGGTGATCCAAGACAGAGAGATGACAACATTTTAGTAATTACTCAAAATAGTTTCAATGCATAAACTGACCCTACCCCCTCTACCCTTAATGTGCAACTTCTCAAACTCCCAACGTAACAGAAATTAAGTAGTGCGCTGATTGTCTACTGGCTGAGTTTCTAATAATGAAGAACCCAAAATCCAAGCAGGCACACTGGACCAAATAGCTATGCCTCAAGCCAAGAAACCACTTCTCAGAATGTGAGCCACCAGGACACCAACCAAGTTGAAATGAACCCAATTCTAAACCACCAGGTTATTATTACACTACAAAAATCACACAGCTTCCTAGACAACAACTGTAATCACAACACACCAGGCCTTACCCAATGGAACTAGAAAGATAGATAGAATGATTTACCTTCTGTAAGGTAGCTGGATTTCCTTTTTCTTATTTTCAAATTTTTTTTTTTTTTCAAAGAATCTAGCGCTAGCCAAGGGCACAACATGGATGATACTTTTTTGCTTGCATGTTGAAAAACGAAGACATTCTAAAGAGATACAGAGAAAACAATGCAGATGTAAGACAGGAAGAACACAATATTTAGGTAATTACTCAGAATGGTTGTAAACTTGTAAGTTGTAACACAAGCTGTCCCAATACCTCTATTTTTTATACTAATACTTGGACTGCAAGTCTGCAATATGACTCATACACTTCACTCTGGGTGAACTACAAGTAACTAATTACTTATGGTGAAAGCATTTTATATAATTATATTTACTATATTGTAGCCTTAATCTTTTCTTACATTTTATTTGGTTTATCCACTGCGGACCTCAACTAGTTTGAATAAAGACGATATTGATTTTGATGTTAAAGCATAGCGTACCCTTAACATGTTTTATCCATTCCTTTGGTTTATTGTGACAACTTATCTCACCAATTTTGACAAAGCCTCAGTGTCATAACTTCAATGCATTTGTTGCAGGGAGATTATAGAGTATGTGAATATGAACCTTGGTATAAATGTTGTGGGGCCATTTTTTATGCATTTGTTGTAGTGTGGTGAGACCAAAGTATGTGAATGTAAAAGCCCCGGGCAGGATAAATCCCAAGTTATCCGGCATAAAAATAAGAGTAGTAGTTACCAGAACCAGATGTTCCCCTTCTTTGTAAGGTTCGGGCTCGATACCTGGAAAGAGATAAGGATGGCTGCATGCTTTTCTTAGCTGTAACACCTAAAATGGGGAATAATATATACCATTAATTTAAAGGTGAAAGAAAAAAAATGTGAAAAGCACAATATAAAGTTGATATAGAACAGAAAATCAAATGGCAACAGATTTAAATCCAAAATGCAATACAGAAATAGAATGCATTAATGGAACCAATTCATAAGATTCACAAGATTACACAATCAAGCTCGAGTCAAATTCAACAGAATACATGTAACACCCCGTTCTAGAACCGGTTTGTTAACATTGACTTATGATATTAAGCGCAGTTACAATCACATTGGTGCAATTAAAATCCGGTTAAATTTCTCTTTTAAAGCAAGCCGAATTAAAATTACCCAATTGCGTGACCATAACCATAGTGCATTGCGGAATAACATACTTAAAGCTTAATACCATACTTTCATTTCATTTATTACGGTCTCCATTTGCCCATAATATTATAGGATTTTTCATTACTTACGCGTGGGTTCAAACCGCGCTCAAATCGGAGCACCGTAGCCCAAGTTATGAGGTTTTTACGAAATGGAATGCTGAATTTCCCAGGACCCCTACGCTTCAAGCGTGGATCCCACGCTTCGAGCGTGGACAGTCAGAAGGTGGGCGCTCCAAGCGTGGATCCCACGCTCCAAGCGTGGACATTCGGGAGCAAGCACCCAAAACAGGGCAGTTTGACCTACCTGTGGTGTTTTAACCATAACTTGAGTTATACTTATCCAAATTACACAATCTTGGTCTCTATGGAAAGCTAAGAAACATATCTACAACTTCCATCAAGACACAAGGATCCAAATCTATCGTATAGGATACGAAAATTGGACAACAAGACAGGGTATCTTTGTTTTGGATTGGTTTTCCAACCTAAAGGTCTTCTTTCACCTAATTTACATCATATAATCCTTTCAAAACATGAATTCTAGTCTCTCTAGATACTCATACACAATAGAGGCATACATATCATTTCATCATATATGCAAATACCCAATAATTACAACATTACATCATGTTTACAAGTTTCAATTACAAATTATGGGACTTAGCTACAAAACACTATGATCACTCATTGGCTCCCATCAACAAAAGAGATACCAAAGGGGATGAGCATAGGCTAAGTCCAACCAATTAAACATAGCATGCATATAACAAATGACTTTCATTTACAATCTTGTACATATGAATTACAAAATAGCATGCTTAATCAAATGACCCTAAGTCTTCCTATGTCCATTTACTTCAAGTATGGCCACTTGCCATCAGAGGCTCCTGCAGCATCCTTTCCTGAAAGGGGGTCCCCAACCACACGGGGTGAGATATACGAATATATCCAGTAAACCAGGGGTCCTTGGAGCATCTCTCCACCCCATAGTTCAATAACAGTGTAATAGCAATGACAATAATAATGCAGCAAATACATATTCATGCAAGTGTACAAAACATCTCCAGGAGAAATCCCTCGAGCTCTCGAGCTGTCCTAAGGATACTCAGATGCAAATAGTCCTACTGGCCAGCTAAACTACCAAGTATGATTTACGCATCGTCATGCAACATACCAACATAGGGAAACACCATCCTATGTCACACCAAAGCATGCAAATACGTATAACAAAGCATTACACTATTTCATTGCATTTATATACAACAACACACCATTACCCGTTCAGGGCTTGGTGGAACAATAAAGGGAATTACACCCAAGGTCCGAAGGCTTACCTCAAAGCTTCCAACTAAACCTTTGTTCTTCACCAATCTTCACAACACAACATTAACATCAAGGAGCTAACCGAGCTCCATAGCTTGCTCCAACGGTTGGTTACTCACTGTTGGTCCAAATGCCTCAATCCTAAGCATCACATGGACAATATCAACAATCAACCCAAACCAACCCATTGATTACACAAACAAGCCAAACAATAGTCAAATGCATAATCTTGTGATTTTCCAAACAACATCATACGACTATGTAAGCTTATTTTCACCGATTAAATGTCATTCCTAGCATTTTTCTCAACATGCACTAGGCCTCAATCTTTCTAGAACATAGCCCATTTACTCAACTTTTCATAAACCCTAAACACTATTCATCATCTCCCTCAATCATGCATTTCTCATGAAAATAGAGTTCAAGGAGTAGAATCATACCACCAATGGTTGCACAACCAAGGATTAGTTACTCCTCAAGCTTCCATGGAGGTAGAAGCTAACAAATCTCTCACTTTCTCCACATGGGTCGCAACTTTGGAAGGAAAAATCTCAACCCACACAACTCCCCACCACGATCCAAGCTAGGATTGTGAAAGAGGGGAAGATTTGGAGTGGTTTAGACTTTGGAATCACTCAAAACCACCATGGTTTGCCTCACCTAGGGTTCCTCTCCTTTTTTCCCCTTCCTCTTCTCCTTCTTTCTCCCTTCCTTCTTCTCTTTTTTTCCTTTTTCTCCTGCGCACGGGAACGGGGATGGGTTTGGGTCCTTTAAGTGACTTTGGTCACTTACATAGGTTAAGTGACTTAAGCCGTGTATTAACTCATCTATCTATTCAACTCCATTAATTACCAAACTTTACCCAACAGTCTGGAATATTTTTCTAGGAATATTTCTACTTTCATTTTTATATTTCGGGCACTTTTGTCTACACCCATTTATACCCCTTAATTTTCACAGAGTACACTTTTTTTACCTCAAAAGTGACCCCATTTAATTTTATAAGGGACTTTACTTATTTTTACTCACTAATACATGCTTAATTATCTAATCACATGTATTTTTCTAATTAATTATATTGGGCTATTATAATACACTTCATAGAAGATTAAGAACTTAACTACTATTCTACAAAAGAGTGCTATACTTAAATCAAATTTAATAGTTGATATCAATGATTATTTTTAATTAATAAAAGAATTTGTAATTGTTTTAAGGTAATCGCACAAAGGTTAAGAAAGCTATTAAATAGCCACAATCATAGGAAAATGTAATTGCATTTGACTAAATTACCCTTTTATATAAATGCACAAATATTATCACTCCATTGCTGTTCTCTCTCATTCCATTTCGTGAAAATACCGATAGACAAAGTGATAATACCTTTTTGGTTATCTAAAAGGCTCGATCCCATATCAGAGTTTGGTAAGAACAAAGAGAGAGAGAGAGAGAAGAGATCTGAGAGATAGCCATTGAATTTACTGTATATTCAGATAATGAAACTAATACATGAAGGCTCTATTTATAGAGCAAGAAAAAGACTCAGATCTGAGTCAACAAAATAACAAACATCCTAACAAACTAACAGATTAGAAAACAGAAAGATTAGTAGCGATCAATACAAACAGAAGAACAGAAAGCTAAAGCTAAAGCTAAGTGAGCTACATCACTAATAAAGATAGATAAGAGAAAAAAATACGAAAGAAAAATAAAAATAGATAAAAAAGAGGAGAAAAAACAATCAGAGAGGAAAATAATTAAGTAAATAAATAAAGGAAAAGAGGACTAAATAAATCAGAGAACTTCCTAAACCAAAAAAAGAAAAAAAGAGCTTGACTAACAATATTCTGTAGTGACTGATGATTTGAAGTTCTAGAGGATAGTGCAAGTAACTTAGGAAGTTCCTTCCTCAATATTGACAAGTAGACCTTTTTTTGCAGGCTGACAAGGGGTACTAACCTGTCATGGGATAGAATTTCAATATTCAATACAACAACTTTGCATCTTTAAGTTATCAGAAATCAAAGCTTCACCGGCACTTGCAATAAAAATGTTCAAGGTAGTATCTAAGTAGAACAAGATACAACATACACAGTTGTCTCAGTGAGAGGTGGCAGCACTAAATTTCCGCACTCCATAAGCTTTGCTTTGGTACGCCGAAGCATAAAGACTCCCAATACACTTCTCAGGATTTTTAGTCGCTCCTTTACCTTTGGAGCATCATTAACTGTTTAGAAACAAAACTGCAGCAATTAGAAAAAGGATAAAAACAAGAAGTTAATTCTGTTTCCTTCTAATAAATTTACTTTTGCATCATCACAAGGTACTCAATTGGTGACAAATCATACATCCTATGGCCAGGCTCTTCTAATATTTTTCCAGAAAGAATGCAAGAACACAAGGAAATTTTAACATTTCCCAAAGCGTTTAAACCATTTACATTACTACACAACAAACGGATCAAGGTCAACAGTAGAACACTCAGATTCTATAAGTGTTTAGCAAGCTTCTAGAAGAACGAAAACAATTTACAATCCAGTGATGCTAAATCAAGACAAAAAGATAATAATGACCTGCTGTAAGATCGCTGATGTCCTTGAATGTAGAAAGGAACTCATCCAGTGTACCAAAGACAGAAGGCATGCAAAAATACAGCAAAGCCCACAGTTCCGAAAGATTGTTTTGAATAGGTGTACCAGTCATCAACAACTGTCTTGGCATGATATAGCGATCTTTGAGAACGTTAAATAAAACCTGTTAAAGTTTCAGAACTTTAACAACCAGAAACCATAATCTCAGGGTGTATATGATTAATTGTATTTAATTTTTCACCTTTGAACTGTCTGAAACTCATGGTTTACATCTACTAAGCCAAAACAGCTGATAACATGAAATATATTATATAAATATTTATATAAGTACTGATCACATTTCTCGATTTTGCTTCAATTCTGTCACATTTACAATTTTTTACAAATTTATCATGCAGGCAAAGTTTGCCTGGTTTCAAAAAAAAAAAAAAACATGAATATAATTTGTAAAGACTACTGCTTCAAAGAATGAAAGTAATAAGACAAGTTCAACATACAGAAGCATATTTATTAATTGAACACAATCCATAGGCATCTAATAGTCTCTTCCACATACACTTGACGGGTTTTTAAGTCTTTGAGATTCATCAATGATTGCATACTGCCATGGTATCTGAGAAAGGAAATCCTGATCCATCATTGCAATGTCATATGTTGTTAACAGCACATCAAAAGGTAACAAGACCTGCAAAAAAGTTTTACCGCAACAAATATCAATAGACATTCATATGACCAATTGACAACAGAAACATTGCATTTTGTTAAATAACAAGGAAACAAAAGGAAAATATCTGAATCCGTGTGTTTCCTTGTTTCCATAGCATGCTGGAGAGACTACATTATATAGAATGACTACAACAATTACATAACACTAATTTAACGATATGGGACTTCTTATCAACCTATTTAGAATACTCATAACACTTCCCCTCATGCAAAAGCTTACTATAGCTTTACGTTTTTTACAAATGAGCCCTTGCAAATAAAAAATTAACCAAACAATATATTTGGGTTCCATAAAACATGCTTGCAAACTCAACTCAAAGATGCTAGAGACGTTGGAGAGATGAAATTGCTGGAATATTGCATAAAACATGTTTGCAAAATCAACTCAGAGCCACTTGAAATATTGCAAAACCAAGGAAAAAATAATTCGCCAAAATAACCTATGAAGCACCAACACTTTAAAAACCCAGACGTGTCGTGTCCGACACTCCCCGACACTCAAACGCGCGTTGTAGATGTTAAGCTCAGAGAAATTGGGATCAAAACTGTATGTTCTCCTTTGGATAATTCTCATTTAAATAGTATGATACAATTACATAGTAACCTACACCTAATTAATTAAGGATATAATTACACAATCACAGTTACATAGTTACAAATCTGCACAATTAATGCCAAATATTCTGCCGATTCACAGTTACAAATCTGCACAATTAATACCAAATATTCTGCCCATCAATTCTGCAATTAATGCCAAATATTCGGCCCATCAATTCTATTGACATCCCCCCTCAAATTGATCCTAGTGAATCAACAAGCATCAATTTGCTGACGAGGAAATTATGCCGTTGACGTGTCAAAGACTTGGTGAGGATGTCAGCTAGTTGAACAGATGTTGAGACATGAGGTAGAGTGATAATTCTACGGTTATAAGCTTCTCTGATTGAATGACAATCGACCTCTATGTGCTTTGTTCTTTCATGATATACAGGATTTGTTGCAATCTGTATGGCACTTGTATTATCAGCATACAACGGAGTTGGGGTTGCTTGTGAATAACCAAGTTCTGAAAGAAGGCCCCGTAACCAAATAATCTCAGAGCATGCTGCAGACATGGACCGATATTCTGCTTCTGTGGAGGATTTAGAGACAGATTCCAGTGTCTTGCATTTCCAAGAGATAGGGGCATCTCCTAAAAACATACACCAGCCAGTAGTAGACTTCCTTGTGTCGGGACATCCAGCCCAATCAGCATCGCTATATGCTTGAAGTTTTATTATTGCATTTGTCGGAAAGAAGATACCACGGCTGGGAGTAGCCAACAAATATTTAATGATTCGTTGTACTGCCGTAAGATGCAAGTGTCTAAGATTTTGCATGAATTTGTGATGCAATCCAGCTCAAGAAGTATAAAAGAGGTCAAGACAGACACGTATGGATCCGGACTCAATCAGGCCCAAATAGACAAGAGGAAATTCCCACAATAACCCCTAACAGAATACAGCAATGAGGTGGCAGGAAGTTGGTTATATCTAGTGGGAAGCGAAGGGAAAAGGCAGGCAGAAAAGTATGACGTCTTTGGGAGAGCGTGGGACCTCTAAAAATTGTCTCACAACTATCTTGCATTTTGTTTAGCATTTCTATTTTGTACAGTATTTCGGATTCAGCATTGTATTTTCCTTTCAGTTGGAATTGTATTGTTAAGTTGTAATATCTTATATGCATATGAATCAATGGAATATTCAGCTATAATTTCCTTTGAAAGTCGTTGTCAATTGTTGGATTAATTGTGAGATCTAGATTATTGGTTGAAACCGTAACAAATTGGTATCAGAGCTCCGATCTAGGAGCTCTGGGGAATGGTAGTGACGAGACTAATGGAGCATCGGATGGAGTTGATTGAAGAGGGAATGCGTAGAGGATGCGCAAGGTATGAGCAGGGAATGAAGCTCGACATGCAGAACTTCTTAATTGGTTGAGAGCAAATGAGCAGGGAATGAATGAGGTGTTAAGGAGGTTAGACGTGATGGCTGAGAGGGGACGAACATCTCCGCGAAACAGAGAAAATGAGAAAGAGGATGCTGGGTCACAAGAAAGAAGGAATGGAAGAAGGGCGAACCTTAATTTTTCAACTAATTGACGATTGGAGGTTCCCATTTTTTCCGGTGATGATGCCTTTGGATGGCTGAGCAAGGTGGAGCGTTATTTCACCGTGAATGGAGTAACAGAGGCGGAGAAAGTAGCAACTGTGTTGGTTGTTTTGGAAGGGGAAGCCCTTCACTGGTTCCATTGGTGGGAGGCGGGCCACCCGAATGCGACATGGGGAGTTTTCCGGCGAGAATTGCTCAGTCACCGATGGAATATAGGGCTTTATATACCCTAAAGCAGAGCGGCGGTGTGATGGAATATAGGGCGCAATTTGAGAAGATGGTGGGCACTTTTCGTTTTGGAGATGAAGACCTTCTCAAAGGTGCATGGATGAATGGAGTTCGCAACAGTATCCGAGAAGAGCTGCTCATGTCACCGATGCTTTGTTTGACGGACATGATGAAGTTGTCCATAAAGGTGGAACACAGAAATGCAGCCTGGAAGGACGAAGGCTTGGGTCCGATTTGAAGAAACTAGACCTCAGGACCGAATAGAGCAATTATGGGCGAACAAAGGGGAACCGACCCAAATGAAAATATGAATTGGGCTAACTCTAGTTCTGGCCCAGGCCAGGGAAACAAACCCAACCACAATACATCCGCCATGGGTTCTAATCAGCTAAGCGTGGGATCGTCGAGTTCACGAACCGGAAGTATGGAAAACCCTAATGATGGAGGAGGAGTGAAACCCACATCCCAATCCGCCGGAACTCGTACCGGAGAGCACGACGGCGGGCAGATGCGCGTCTATCACAGGCCGAATGGCGAGACCATCAACAAAAGGGGTTGTGCTTTAAGTGCGACGAATGCTGGCATCCAACTCACAGGTGTCAAGTTCGCCAGCTGCACTTGTTGATCGTGGACGACGAGGAAGTGGAGGACGGGGATGGAAATGGAGAGGGAGAAAGAGAACAGCCTGTGATGGAAGCTACAAAGACGGACAAACAATTACAGCTCTCCCTACGAAGCTTGCTAGGGCTCTCTTCAAGTCAAACCTTGAAGGTATGGGGAAAAATCAAGAACCAACAGGTGGTGGTTATGGTTGATTGTCGAGCGACAAGTAATTTCATAAAGAAAGAGATGGTGGAGGAACTCGGGTTACAGGTCGATGACAGCCCTTCTTACCAGGTTGAAATTGGTAATGGGTACAAAATCGAGTGCAAGGGAGTATGTAGAGGAGTGGACTTAAGCATTCAGAGAACACAGATCAAGCAAGATTTATACCTATTTAAATTAGGTAGTGCTGATGTTGTTCTGGGCTTGGAATGGCTAACGCAACTGGGGGAGATCAAAGCAAATTTTAAAGAAATGACTCTCAAGTATGGGGACAGGGGAAAAGAAACAGTAATTAAGGGGGATCCTTCCTTGTCCAGATCAGAAGCTTCATACAAGTCTATTTCTAAAGCCTTGAGAGACCAGGGTCAGGGGTTCTATATTGATGCTACCGAGGAGGAGGTTCAGGAGGATGGAGGGCAGTGGACAAAGTTGTACCAACTCTTGTCCGAATTTTGTGATATATTTAAGGTACCCACTGAGTTACCACCAACCCGCACCATTAATCACGCTATCCACCTCAAGCCAGGAAGCCAAGTGCCAAATGTCCGCCCATACAGGTATCCTCATTATCAGAAAACTGAGATTGAAATGTTAGTAGCTGAATTGTTTAGCAATGGTATGATCCGTCACAGTATCAGCCCGTACTCAAGTCCAGTCATTTTGGTTAAGAAAAAAGATGGGAGTTGGTGTGTCTGTGTTGATTACAGAGCGCTCAATAAAATTACCATTCCTAATAAATTTCCAATGCCTTTGGTGGATGAACTTCTCGATGAGTTAGGGGGTTCTCTGATTTTCTCAAAGTTGGATTTGAAAGCGGGTTACCATCAAATAAGGATGCGAGTGGAGGACATACCCAAGACAGGATTCCGAACACATGAGGGTCACTACGAGTATGTGGTGATGCCTTTCGGGTTGACCAACGCCCCATCAACCTTTTAGGCACTTATGAACGACATTCTTAGACCTTTTCTCAGGAAATTTGCATTGGTTTTTTTTTTTATGATATACTAGTTTACAGCAACAGTAAAGGGAAGCATCTGGAACACCTGAGGGCTGTGTTTGAAGTGTTGAGACAGCACCAATTGGTGGCCAATAAAAAGAAATGCACTTTTGGAAAAACTCACATTGAATATTTGGGTCATTGCGTATCTGCTACGGGAGTTGAGGCTGATCCTGAAAAAATTAAGGCTATGGTTTCGTGGCCAACACCTAAGAACGTCAAAGGACTCAGAGGCTTCCTTGGGCTGACCGGTTATTATAGGAAGTTCGTGAGGGATTATGGGAAGGTGGCCAAACCTCTTACAGAGCTACTGAAAAAAGATGGATTCAAGTGGAATCTAGAGGTTAGGGTTAGTTTTCAGACTTTGAAGATGATGATGAGTTCTGTTCCAGTATTAGCTCTTCCCAATTTCAACAAGACTTTTACAGTGGTTACTGACGCTTCCGGGAAAGGAATTGGGGTTGTCCTGACCCAAGAGAATAAGCCTATTGCTTTCATGAGTCGAGGGTTCTCTAATCGGGCCTTAGCTAAATCAGTTTACGAGAAAGAGTTGATGGCCATAATCTTTGCAGTACGAAAATGGAGACATTACCTCATGGGTCGACATTTCATTATCAAAACCATGGTTGTTAGTATCGCACGATACGCGATACGTATCGTGCGATACGATACGATACAGTGTCAAATCGATACGGATCGCAATTGCAAATCGTTTTTGGCATGAATCGTGATTTGGAATCGTAGAATCGGACGATTCGCAACCGAATCGTGAATCGAGATTTTTTTGCGATTCAAAATATAAAAAAAAAAAAAAAAATTTAATAAAAAAACTCAACAGTCAGCTTTAAAAAACAGCGCTCAAAAGTCGCTTGGAAGTTGTTTGGAATTAAAAAAAAAAAATTTAATAAAAAAACTCAACATCGCTTGGAAGTTGTTTGCAATTAAAAATAAATAAAAAAATTAATAAAAAAACTCAACAGTCGCTTGGAAGTTGAAATGGCATGTTGTTATATGAAAGGTTCCTTCAGAAAATTCAGGGATTCCAAATCCCATTTAAAAAACAAAAGGAAATAAGAAGCAACGAAACAGAAATTTCAGAGGAGAGACTTGCAGAGGAGAAAACACCTTGCAGACTGTGTAGAAGAAGACTTGCACGCCGCCTTGCTGACTTTGTGTAGAAGAAGACTTGCAGAGGAGTAGATTCATAGAAGGTGTAGAAGAAGACTCACAAAAGCTACGGGTACTATTTTTTAGAGGAATACATTATATTATTATAATATTATGAAAAGCTTCTGAAGTTGTTCTCAAATTAAAAAGCATGAGAGGATGTGTCTTATAAATAGATTATTGTTTCTATTTATAAGACACGTACACATTTCACAATATTATAACTTTTTTGTCTTAGAACTTTATAAGACACGTACACATTTTGCCCTGGCATAGATGACTTTTTTTCTTCTTTGCACTGCCATTTCACTATTTATAAGACACGTACACATTTCATGAGAGGATGTGTCTTATAACTTTTTTGTGTATGTGTCACCAATATCATGTTGAAAACTTGAAATTGAAAGTGCTATTAGTATTGCCTATTGCTGAAATGGCAGTGCTTGCTTAGTGCTGCAATAACAATTCATAATAAACATTTGACACCTACGGACCTATGAAAGTGCTATTTCGGTATTTAATGAAAAAGTGAATAAATTCAATTGAGTATTAGTGCATTAGCTGAAGACACCTACGGACCTACCTAATATTTTTTGCCTTTGATTTTTTTTTCCTCTCTTTTACAGTAATAGAAATAATAAAAATGGCTCCAAAGAAGAAATCCCAAAAATAGAAGGATATAACTTGGGATCATTGTAAATCCCTTGCGAATAGGTTGAATGTTAAATGTAACTATTGTCCCAAAACAATGTGGGGAGGAACATTTAGAATGAAGCACCATCTAGCTGGAACACACAAAGAAGTTGCTCCATGCCAACAAGTGCCGGAAGAGATAAGGGATCTATTTAAAAAAATATTAGAGGATGCAAGAGATGATGATGAACTAGAGTGCTTCGATGATAAAGATTCACAAAAAAAAGGGAGCATGGATAGTTTTATGATAAAAGGAAAAAGTGGAAGTGGCTCATTTGCTATGAAACAACAAACTATAAATTCAATGGTGAAGGATAGAGATTTGGTGGTTAGAGATATTTGTAGATGCATATATGGCAATGCATTGCCATTTAATTTAGTTAAGAGTCCATTATTTATTAATATGGTGAAGTCTATTAGTGAATATGGTAGAGGCTTAAAACCACCAACTTATCATGAAGTGAGGGTGTCATATTTGAAGAAAGAAGTTGATCTTGTCCATGCTAGTTTGGATAAATATAAGTTGGAATGGAAGAAAACTGGTTGTACATTGATGTCAGATGGATGGACTGATGGAAAGGGTAGATCTCTTACTAATTTTCTTGTTAATAGTCCTAGAGGGACTGTTTTTATAAAATCTGTTGATACAAGCAGCTTTATTAAAGATGCTGAAAAAATGTTTGAATTACTTGATGAGATGGTGATGGAAATTGGAGAAGAGAATGTCGTTCAAGTAGTGACAGATAGT
The DNA here is from genome assembly GCA_032173675.1 of Gastrolobium villosum. Lineage (NCBI taxonomy): Eukaryota > Viridiplantae > Streptophyta > Magnoliopsida > Fabales > Fabaceae > Gastrolobium > Gastrolobium villosum. The sequence continues at coordinate 140,273 of JAVKPL010002405.1, forward strand.
GCTTCAGCCCTTGTATCTGCTGGACAAAAGTTGATGGATAAAAGAAAGCAACTCTTTTGGTCACCCTGTGCAGCCCACTGTCTTGATTTGATTTTGGAAGATATTGGTGGCATTACAGTGTTCTATAATACCATTTGGAAAGCAAAAAAAATTACAACTTTCATTTATAGGCACACATGGGTGTTGAATCTGTATAGAACCTTTTCCAAAGGTAGAGAGTTAGCTAGGCCTGCAATAACAAGGTTTGCTACATCATATTTGACAATGCAGTCAATTTTGAAACAAAAGACTGCACTTCGATCTATGTTTACATCTGAAAAATGGGTTAATAGTGCTTATTGCTCTAGGCCGGAAGCCAAATTTGCCGAAAATGTTGTTTTGGCTGATAAAAGGTTTTGGAAATCAATACATTATTGCTTGAAAATTGTGTCTCCTCTTGTGAAAGTTCTTAGACTTGTGGATGGTGATTCAAAACCAGCAATGGGGTACATTTATGAGGCTATGGATAGAGCAAAGGAAGAAATAGCAAAGAGTTTTAATCATGAGGAAAAGAGATATAAGGATGTATGGGAAATCATTGACAAGCGTTGGGATTTACAACTTCATAGGCCTCTTCATGCAGCCGCCTATTTTCTTAATCCAAAGTAAGTATAGGTTCTTTATATTTATTTATTTATATAAAATTCTTTATATTTTACATTTGATTTATTATTAGGCCTTATTCTAAATTTATAATAATTATATAGGTTCCACTATGACATAAAGTTCAACCCAGATCGTGAGGTTAAAACTGGCTTGTGGAAGACATTGGAGAAGATGTGTCCTGATATTGAAACAAGGATCACAATTGATTCCCAAATTGAGAAATTTGACAGGGCTGAAGGACTCTTTGGAAATAGTTTAGCAATTGCAACTAGAGCTAGGAAGCAACCTGGTAATCATCGAATTTTGTGTATTGATTAAATTATGTTTTGATATTTTTAAAATAAAAAATTAAGTCATTAACCAAATATTTATTTATCAATTATATTTTTTTTTTGCTAGCTTTATGGTGGAATAGTTTTGGAGACGATTGCAAAGAGCTGCAAACAATAGCTATTCGTATCCTAAGCCTCACTTGCAGTGCTACAGGGTGCGAGAGAAATTGGAGTGTGTTTGATCAAATTCACTCTAAGAGAAGAAACCGTTTAGAGCAACAAAGGTTGAATGCTCTTGTGTTTGTTAAATACAACCTTCAACTTGAAATTAGGCAAAAACAAAGGGAGGAAAAAGGAGACACATATGATCCTATCTGCTTATCAGATTTAGATTCTGACGAGGAATGGATTACTGAGCTAGAGGAGCCTTGCCTAATGGATGAGGAATCTTGGATGGATGTTCATGAGTGCTTCAACGTTGATGAAGGAGACCAAAGCAAAAAGAGAAAGAGAGGTATATTTGCATATATAATATTTCTTTTAATCAAACACCTTATCTAATATATTTATTTACATTATGTATATTTTTTTTTTAGGTCCTCGAAATCTTCAAGATGATAGGAATGATAAAGGCAAAGGCATCTTAATACAAGAGAGGATGTAAACAGGAATGATGTCAACAGGAATGAGAAAAGGATCTCAAATTATTGAACAAGATATGGGAGATGAGTCAGATGACTCTACTAATGGAGAGGATGAAGGACTAGATATGCCAATACTAGATAGTGATGATAGTGATAATATTAGTCTTGAAATTTAATGAATATGAGAAATAACTGGTTTTAGATTTGGTTACTTATGGATTTTGGTATTTAGATTTTTTTTTTAATTTGGATTTATATGATATTATATATTTTTAATTTGTTTCTGAATCTTACGATTCGATACGATTCACGATTCACGATACAAAAAAGCAGCCGAACGATTCACGATACGTATTGCGATTCAACAACCATGATCAAAACAGACCAACGCAGCCTCAAATTCCTCACTGATCAATCGGTCCTGAGTGAGGAGCAGCAGAAATGGGTTGTTAAACTTTTGGGTTTTGATTTTGAGATTCAATTCCAACCTGGGAAAGACAATCAGGTGGCTGATGCATTATCAAGGCAGATGATTTTTGGGGCGTTATCTACTGTGCATTGGACAGCATTGGATGAGTAGGAAGCTGAAGTTCAGCATGATGAGAAGCTTAAGGGCATTGTGCAAGACTTGTTGATAGACCCTGATGCACACCAAGGATTCATGGTGAGGGAGGGGAGGTTATTTTACAATCACAGGTTAGTGTTACCCAAAAATTCTCAATTCATCCATTCTCTTTTATATGAGTACCATGACTCGGGAGTGGGTGGGCATTCTGGGTATTTCAGAACCTATAAGAGGTTGGCTGGTGTAGTTTATTAGGAGGGCATGAGGGCAGACATAAAGAATTATGTGGCTGGGTGTATTGTTTGTCAACAATGTAAGGCACAAAATTTAACCCCAGCTGGACTGCTACAGCCACTCCCTATTCCTACTCAGGTTTGGGAGGACATATCTCTAGACTTTATTGGTGGTCTCCCTAAGTCTATGGGGTTTGACACAATTCTGGTAATAGTTAACCGTTTCACCAAATATTCCCACTCCATCCCACTCAAACATCCTTATACAGCAAAGGATGTGGCTGAAGTATTCATAAAGGAAGTGGTTCGTCTACATGGGTTTCCAGCCACCATTGTTTCGGATAGAGATAGAGTCTTCTTGAGCAATTTTTGGACAGAAATCTTCAAGAGTGCCGACACCAAGTTACATTACAGCTCGGCCTACCATCCACAGACCAACGGGCAAACTGAAGTAGTTAATCGTTGCCTTGAGGCTTATTTACGTTGTTTTTGCTGCACTAAACCAAAAGGTTGGCTGAAATGGGTCCCGTGGGCAGAATTCTGGTATAATACTACCTTCAAAGATGTCACAGGCACCACTCCATTCCGTGCTTTATACGGTCGGGATACTCCTACATTATTCAAGTGTGGTACGTTTGTGACTAGTGTGGATGCTGTATCTCAGTCCCTAGCAGAGAGGGATGTCATTCTACAAGACTTACAACACCATCTCCTCAAGGCCCAAGACCGGATGAAGCACTTTACCGACCAACACCGGAGGGATATCCAATTCGCGGTGGGTGATTGGGTATATCTTAAACTGCAGCCTTACCGCCTCAAAACCATTGCCAGACGTATAAATGAAAAGCTCAGCCCACGCTTTTATGGCCCTTATCAAATACTAGAACGTATTGGGGAGACTGCTTATCGCTTGCAATTGCCATCGGCTTGCAAAGTGCACCCTGTATTTAATGTTAGCCTCCTTAAGAAGGCCATCAAAGTAACAGCAACAGTGCAACCATTACCTCCAGTTTTCAATGAAAGTTGGGAGCTGGAAGTAGTACCTGAAGCTTTGATGGATGTAAGACGTTCTCTTCAAGATTCAATACAGGTTCTTATTAAATGGAATGGTCTGCCGGATTTTGAAAATTCATGGGAAGAGTTTGAAGTCATAAACACTCAATTTCCTCAATTCAATCTTGAGGACAAGGTTCTGAAAATGAGGGGGATTATTGATGCAATCCAGCTCAAGAAGTATAAAAGAGGTCAAGACAGACATGTATGGATCCGGACTCAATCAGGCCTAAATAGACAAGAGGAAATTCCCACAATAACCCCTAACTGAATACAGCAATGAGGTGGCAGGAAATTGGTTATATCTAGTGGGAAGCGAAGGGAAAAGGAAGGCATAAAAGTATGACGTCTTTGGGAGAGCGTGGGACCTCTAAAAATTGTCTCACAACTATCTTGCATTTTGTTTAGCATTTCTGTTCAGTATTTCGGATTCAGCATTGTAATTTTCCTTTCAGTTGGAATTGTATTGTTAAGCTGTAATATCTTATATGAATATGAATCAATGGAATATTCAGCTATAATTTCCATTGAAAGTCGTTGTCAATTGTTGGATTAATTGTGAGATCTAGATTATTGGTTGAAACCGTAACAATTTGCTGACTGTGTGGACCGCAAAAGAGATATCAGGTCTTGTGATGGTGAGGTAGATGAGACTTCTTACCAACTTTCGATATAAAGTTGGATCTTGTAGGAGTTCACCTTGATCCCGTTTTAACTTTACATTAACTTCCATGGGAGTGTCAACCATAGTTGCTAGCTGAATTAGATACCGAGTATATTTGTGCTGAGTGACAAAGATGCCTTTTTGTTGGAATTGTACTTCTAATCCCAAGAAATAAGTGAGCTATCCAAGATCTTTCATGTGGAAAGTTGTATGCATCAATTGTTTGATTGTAGTGATAGCCTCTTGATCTGAGCCGGTGATGATAATATCATCCACATAAACAAGGAGAATCACAATTCCTTTGGAGGTCCTTTGTAGAAAAAGAGATGGATCATAGCTACTTTGGATGGAGGAAAAACCAAGTAATGTTGTGCTAAACTTTTCAAACCACACTCTTGGTTCCTGTTTTAATCCATACAAAGAACGTTTTAGCTTACAAACAATATTAGGTAATAGTGAAGGTAGGAAGTTTGATGTAAACTTCGTCTTTGAGGTCACCAAGAAGGAAGGCATTTATGACATCTAGCTGGTGAATTGGCCAAGATTCAGATGCAGCAATGGCAATAATAGTCCGCACAGTAGTCATCTTGGCCACCGGCGCAAAGGTCTCTTCATAGTCTAGGCCGAATTCTTGCTTATTTCCAAGAACAACCAATCGAGCCTTGTATCGGTCGATGGATCCATCTGAACGCAACTTTATAGTGAATACAAATTTACTACCAAGAGGTTTAACCGATGGAGGACATGGAACAATGTCCCATGTCTGATTTTCATCTAGTGCAAGAAGTTCAGTTTCTATAGCATCCTGCCAACATTTATGCTCCATTGCCTGTTTATATGAAGAAGGAATAGGAATAGATGCTAAAGTTGCTGTCAAAGATAAAGATTCAGAAAAACCATACTTTTCCGGTGGTTTACGAATGCGAGTACTGCGGCGTAAAGGGGCTGCTTCTAGTGCATGCGCTGGATCAGCAGCCAGAGAATGATCAGAAGGGGGCCTTAAAGGGATTGAAGGCTAAATTGGTGGGACAGGCGGACGTCTTTGGTAGACAATGACAGGAGGACGAGCTTGTTCTTCTGCAAAACTGTTAGGAAACAATGGCAAGACAAATTTGGATGTAGAAGATTGATGGTCTTGGTTAGTAGCAAAAAAGTATGTATCTTCTTGAAAGATGACATTTCTAGAAACCCGAATCCTATGTAAGTGAGGATCATAACATATAAAACCTTTTTGATGGGCTGAGTAACCAAGAAAAGCACATTTAACAGATTGAGCTGTGAGTTTGGTGCGTTCTGGTGGAGGAAGATGAACATAACAGACACAACCAAAGGTGCGAAGAGTTGAATAATTGGGTTGCTTACCAAATAACCTTAAGAATGGAAAATCATTGTGCAAGACTGGAGAAGGCAGCCGATTAATATGGTGGACAGCAGTTGAGAGTGCTTCACACCAAAAACGGGAGGGTACTAAAGAGTCCAACATTAAGGTACGGACAACATAAAGAAGATGGCGATTTTTTTCTTTCAGCTATCCCATTTTGTTGGGGTGTGGAAGGACACGATCTTTGAGATAATATTATACCATTTTTCTGCAAGAACTCTTGAAACAAATGAGATGTGTATTCCCCCCATTGTCAAAACGCAGAGTTTTAATTTTTGATGAAAACTGAGTTTGAACATAGGCATGAAAAAATTGGAATGCAGAGAAAGCTTCAGCTTTAGATTGCAAAAAATAGACCCATGTGAAACGACTATAGTCGTCAATAAAAGTGATAAAATATTTGTAATGTGCATGAGATATTACAGGTGTGATGCCCCATAAATCACTGTGAATTATGTCAAAAGGCTGATTTACATTTGATTGATGAACCGGAAATGGTAGAATTTAACTTTTACCAAGTTTACAAGAATTGCAATCAAATTGAACAGCACTAAAAGATGAAGAATGTTTATTGCCAAGAACTCCAGATCTCATTAAGGCATGAAGTACATAGGAATTTGGGTGACCAAGACGCTTATGCCATAATTGAAAATTAACAGTTGCAGAATTACAAGAAATAAAAGGCAGAAAAGAACATAGTGACAACAATGAATGAAGAGGAAAAAGACGTCCAACTTTAGGCCCCTTCGCGATCACCTTCCCTAAGTGTTGATCCTGCACATGACAACCAGACTTTGAGAATTCAACTTTGTATCACTGTCAACTAATTGACCAACTAAAATAAGGTTACTGGTGAGATCAGGGGAAACATAAACATTGGTAAGAGATGAAGAAATATCACCAATTGTTGTGATAGGTAAATTGTTTCCATCTGCAGTGTGTATTTGCAAATTACCAAAGTAATTTGTAACATTGGTAAGAGAAGCAACATTGTTGGTCATATGATTGGATGCGCCAGAGTGAAAGTACCAAGGAGAGCTGGATAAAGAAACTTTACCTGAAAGACCCAAAGCAGAAAATGCATAAACAACCATTTGTTGAACAATTTCAGGGGTTAAAGTTGGCACAGAAACAGGCGGATTCTGATCCACAGAAACAGGAGTGGTAGAAGAGCCAACAGAGGCAGTGAAAGCTATTGCATTTCTCCGTGGTGGTCTGATTTAACATTATTTGATGATGTGACTTTCTTTTTTGCAGTAATTACAGAACTTTTTAGGACAGTTTGAAGCAAAATGTCCGTGGCCTTTGCAGCAGAAACATTGGACAGTACTCATGTCTCGACCTCGAGATTTGCCTTGTATTGCATACGCTACAGGAAGGGAGGCAGGTTTTTGGTGTCCCATTGGGCTTGAAGAGTGGATAATGCAACAGGCCCAACCTACCTGTGCTAATAAATTCCACAAGAGAAAGTGGGGGACGGCGAGGCTCTGATACCATGTTAAGCTCAGAGAAATTGGGATCAAAACTGTATGTTCTCCTTTGGAGAATTCTCATTTAAATAGTATGATACAATTACATAGTAACCTACACCTAATTAATTAAGGATATAATTACACAATCACAGTTACATAGTTACAAAACTGCACAATTAATGCCAAATATTCTGCCGATTCACAGTTACAAATCTGCACAATTAATGTCAAATATTCTGCCCATCAATTCTACAATTAATGCTAAATATTCTCCCCATCAATTCTATTGACAGTAGAAACTCAAAAAAGGTTCAAAGGTTACATTGCGTTGCATTTTTAGTTCTAATTATTAGATTCGTTGATTACTATTACCATTTTATTGAATTTAATATAAATATTTGTGATATCTTATGTTTCTTTGCAAAATTAATGTGTATTATAAGTTTAGCTTTATTTTTTTGTTAAATTATTGAATTTTAAATATAATATACGCAACATAAATTAAAAATATTATTTAATATCAAAACGTGTCCTAACCTGTCGAAATCTAACATTTTTTAGAATTAACGTGTCAGAGTGTCGTGTCGTCTCGTGTCCCGAATCTCGTGTCGGTATCGGTGCTACATAGAAAATAACCATCAGCGAAAATCTCCTAGCAAGCAAGTACACATAACAAGAACTAAAACTTCTCCAAATTCATTAAGAACAGGATATGGGACGCAGATCAACTGGCCAGACAACATATTGGACGATCCGACGAGACCAGGAAACAACTGGGAAGATCTGACAAGGTTACAGTTCTACTTCCAAGTTTCTCCCCCTCAATACTACTTAGATATTGGAAAAGAGATAACAATGACACAAAAGGTCGAATCTAACAAGAGAAGTGTGTGAGCATCTAACTTTCTTCATACAAAGTGGAGCATTAACATAATTGCTAAAACTGGGTATCTCGGGCTTATAACATTCTTCAGAAGGGCATAGGAACCAGAATTAGCCACGGGTCATACAAAACAAGAAGAAAATATGCATGAACAGTGGTGTATGAGTAGAAAGTCTTTGCAAGGACGCATTAGAAGGCTTCTAGACCTAGGTCTAGGATTGATGGATTTGCGTCACCAACACTATCCAAATCTACCGGTCATTAGTCAAAAAAAAATTTTGATCCCAAGAAAAGTAGCAGGACTGGAAAAAGCCCAAACAATGTTCCCAAGACCCAAAAACACCAAATACACATCCAAAAAATCAGTAGGAGGTTTCCAGGGGCATTATTAAAATGGTGATCTAGATTGTAGGATCATACGATCCTATGATCTTTTGCCCAAAAGCATTCCAAATCGAAAGTATGATCAGACAAGAGTAGGATCATGTAAGATTGCAGTAAAAGATCATAAAATCGGTGGGATCATGAGATCCCACCATTTCAACATTTCTAAAATTATTAATATAGTATCTCATTCTATCTCTGTTTACAATTTAGCAGTTATGTTTGAATTTTGAATTTTATCTTTTTGTCTGGTTTTCATTTTGTAAGCATAAATATTATTTTATAAACACCATCAGGTTCTGTTTCTCGTAGGATCAATCCTAAACTGTTAGCTTGCTTCCATGAACCCTTTCTGGTGGATGCTGATGGACCTTCAATAAATATTCAAGCCCATTAGTTATCATTAGTTATGATTAGTATATATAGATGTTTAGAATGAGGTTTCTTTATACATGAATTGAGTATTGGCTTAGTGGAAAAATTACGGATCTCTAGGATTTGAGATTTCTGAGTTCATTTTCTGCATTTTATCTTTATATCAGTGTATGTAAAAAGAGGCTATGCCTCCATTGTTAATGAAATCAATGTTGTATTTTTCTGGGTTCCATCAATTTGGTATCAGAGCACTTCGGATGTAGGGGTGCTCTCTGGCCCAGATCCAAAAAAAAATGGAATACAGATTGGCGAAGGTTGAGAGAAGCTTTGATCGTTTGGAAGAAAGAAAGGATGGAGTGGTAGACGTTTTTCGTCAACTTCAGGAAACAATTTGGAAGTTAATAGATAGCATCGATGAGTGTTTTGCAAAAGCACAGAGAGCAAAAAGCGAGAAGACGAAGTCGCGAGTGTTAAAAAATTCGAAGAAGGAAAGAACGAACACGCAACAACGACAAAAGAATGAAACAAAGAAGAAATTGAAGAAGAGGCAAAAATTGGAGTGGAAAAGGTAACATAAAAAGAAGAAAAAAAAGGGAAAAGTAGAAGAAGTCGTCAAAGAAACAGAAATCAAAAAGAAAAAAAAAGGATAAAGAAGAAAACGACGAAGGAAAGGAGCGGCATCTACAGCAAAAGCCGAAAAGGTTCACTGTGTGTGCGTGAAGGAGCAAAAATGATGTCAAGTTCAAGGATCTATGTGAAGAGAGGGGTGGTGGATGCACGGCACCATGCTTGGCCGTTTAGCGTCGATCGTGGCGAAGGAGCCATCAAGTTTCTTTAAGAATTACTCTTCCAAGGGTGACTCCTCTTCATCACAAATTATTAAGGAGAAGGTCGAGGAAGCTCCGAAAGAATTTAAAAAGAAGTTGGATGGAAAGGAATGTTTTAGATGCCAAGGCTATAGCCATTTTCAAGCTGATTGTCCTAATAGGCGGGTTATGACACTTAAAGAAATTGAAGAAATTGAGAATGAATATGAAAAAGGTCCAGTTTGGGATGTTGAACATGATGAAATCTCAGATGAAGAAATTATCTTAGGAGCAGACCAAGAGGAGCATCTGCTTATGTTACGAAGAGTCCTCCATGCTACAACAACACCTAAAGGGAAAAGCCAAAGAGAAAGTATGAGTCCTTGTTTTGTTCCAGCTTTACATGTTCCTAAAAAGGATGGTACTATGCTTATGTGTGTTGATAGTAAGGCCATAAACAACATCACCATCAAGTATAGGTATTCAATCCCTTGCCTTGATGATATGCTTGATAAATTATATGGTTCTAATGTTTTCTCTAAGATCGATCTTCGCGGTGGATATCACCAAATTAGAATGAAGGAAGGAGATGAGCGGAAGACTAAATTTAAGACTAAAGGAGGGTTATATGAATGGACTTTGGGCTTTCCAAGCACCTTTATGAGACTTGTGAATGAAATTCTTCGTCCTTTCATTGAGAATTTTGTTGTGGTGTGTTTTGATGATATCTTAGTCTATTCCAAGAGTAACGAAGACCATGAGGATTTGAGGACAAATCCCAATCAGGAAGGGGAGGATGATACAGAAGGGAAATCAAGAGTTTTAGCATTTAAAGTGCAATAAAGAGAATTTTTAGTTGTCAATAACTCTTGGGAGCATAATCTTGGAAGTTGGGTTTAATTATTGTTATTTCTGTTTCCTAAGCAACATAACTCTTGGGAGCATGACTCTTGGGAGTTGGGTTTAGTTAGTGTTATTTTTATTTCCTAAGCAACACAACTCTTGGAGTTATATGTCTCTTTGTATTCTCATGCTTTTAGTTATTCTATAAATATAGGATATTTTGTAATGCAGAAGGTAGATTTGATAAATAAAAAAAAGTGTGTTGCAAGTTCTTAAACTTGACTTGGATCTTGTTATCTTTATCTAACTTTAGGTTAGTGGTGAGGCAAGTGGGTTCTTTATCAGTTGTGAGGGTGGCTTAGTCTTTAATCTCAATTGTGGTGGACTCTTATCTATCTCGTTTATTTTTACAAAGTCTATTTTCCCTTTCTTCTCATACCCATCACGTATCAGTTGGTCCCATCCATTTTCGTGCCCATACTAAGATCTGTTGGTTCACTCTTCGTGGGATGATAACGCAAAAGACAAAGCTAGGGGAAGCTGCTCTTGCTCGTTTGCACATGAGTCTGGGTTTGGATCGAAATTGGCCAGGGTCCAGTAGAGGAGGAGTGGGCCATTATTGTCGAGCTGCCCCTACAACCCAATCTATTAATTTGACATTAACAGTTGGAAGGGAATCAAATAATGGGCTAAATGGGAGAACACATGATGGGCCTCATCTGAACCAAAGTGGGTCCAATGGACTGCAGTTTCAAGCGGTGGTCTTCAAGGACAAACCCACGACCCAATTGGCAACATACAGGACAGCAACATACAAAACACCAAAACATGGAGTCAAAAATCAAGGAATGGGGCAAGGGAGTTCAATAGTGGCAGTTCTTTTACTTCAATCATCACTTGGTCAAAATGCTTCAAACAATGGGATTCCGATGAAAGTTCTCTCACATTATCTGTCCTCTTCCTTCACCGTGAGTATAACAACCCTCACTCTCAAACAATTGATAGTAAATTAATCAAGTGTTTAAGTGAAAATTAAACACGTATTCAAATAATCGGTAAATGGTAAATCATGTAATTGAATGATAATCAAGTTAAGAATGTAGTTCATGCCAAACAAGTCTAATAAGACCCTAAAATAAGTATAAGGCATATGTGGGGACATAGATGTCATCATGTGAAAAGTCAGTATTACTTTGGTAATTAACCAAGGTTAAGTCAAAGGTTGATTTTGATGATATAATTAAATTCTATGGAAAATTCCATAGCTTCAAAGTGATCTTATCTTGATCAAACTATGTCTAGATTAATTTCTAAAAATTGGTCAAAGTAAAAAAAATTGATATCCAATGAAAGTTGGTTTAGGTCAAAGATGAATGCAAAGTTGTTAAGTTAGTGACATAACATAACTTTGTGAATTCTTTGCATAATTTTTTATATATGATTGATTCTTTGAGACCTTGTATGATTTATATTCTTAAAAGTCAAAGTTAGATGTTGACTAACCAATAAGAATTAAGGTTGACTAGTTTTGAACAAATGGACCAATGGTTGTTAAGTTTGAAAGTCTAAAGTGTTTAAAATGCCAAGTAAGCAATCTGAGTCATCCTTGCATATGGTTGGATGGTTCCTACACCTAAAGGAATTCTAGAATGTTGTATTGTGTGGTGACAAGGCTAGTGTAAAGACAAAGGACCAATATGATTTTAACTTGTGTTAAAGTTGTAAAGTGAAAGTTTAAGTAACTTTGGTGAATTTTACTAAGTGTAACCGGTCACCACCTTCATCAAAAGTGTCCAACGAAAGTTTTGCTTTTCTTCCACCTCACATGGCCGTGGCAGACACCTAGAGAGAGAGTTTGTGAGTTCTTGGAATTTCAAGTACTTTTTGGAGAAAACTCATTATACAAAAGTTGTAGTGCTTGATCTTGTGAACTTGAATCTATTTTTCTTTCTTCTTGGAGAGCTTTGTAGAGAGAGAGACTCTCATCCAAAGAGTGTTGGCACTATTCATCTAGAGAGAGAAAGTAAGGGTTTTTGGAAATTGATTGGTGGAAAAGAATGCTTGGGGATTCCATTCAAGGTATTAACTTCTAATTTTGACGGTTGGAAGATGATTTTGCATGAGGCTAAAGTTTGATTAGGGTTTATGATGATTATGAATATTTGATGTTATTTGATGTGGTTTGAATTTGTTTTAAGGTTGTATGTTAATTTTATTTGAACGTTGTTGGGCTATGACAAGTGGGCCCAAGTCTAGCAATGCAAAAGAGTCCATAGTAGTTAGTTAGAGGAGAGAGATGTGTTATATAAAGTGATTTGGGGGTGGGGTTTTCATTATTCATGCATTCAGAAGTGGTTAGTGGGAAAATGGGAAACCTCTAGGGAACTCTTGAGCCTAGGTATTTGGTTTGAGAGGGAGTTGAGGCTTTTCTGGTTTATATTCTGCATTATTAGTGTATTTAAAAGAGGCATGGCCTCCATTATCTCTATAATTTTAGTGTTATTTTTCTGGTTCCATCAATTTGGTATCAGAGCATTTCCGATCTAGGGAGTGTTTCTGGACCAGATCTAGAAAAAAAATGGTAGGAATCAGTGAGCGTACGGAATGTCTAGAAAAAATGGTGAAGATATTAGGGGAAACAATTGAGTGGATGAAAACACGGAGGCTGGAATACGAGAAGTTGAAGACACAGAGCTTCACAAAAATCGAAGAAGAAAGGCAAGAAGATGAAAAAATTGTAGAAGAAGAAGCAACAAAAGCGAAGAAAAAAGATGATGCCAAAGCTGAAAACGAAGAAATTGCAGAAGGAGATGAAGATGCAGAAGCAACAGAGGAAGAACATGCAGAAGAAATCGCACAAGTAGAAGCAAAAGAAAAAAAAAATAGAAGAAGGAGGAGATGAAGAAGACGAAGACGTTGAGGCAGAGATGCACTTGCATGCAGTGGTGGATTTGGGGAAGGAGACAAGATCGATGCAAAAGATGGAGGAACATGATGTGGGGCTGGAAAGGTGTGATCTCAGTACCCATTTGAGGCCCTCTCTGGTTAATTATTCAGCACACAAAGTGCTAAGGAAAATGGGCTTAGGTGAAACAGTTGGCTAGGAGGAAAGGGAAATAATGGATCTTCAATTGGGCAGCCTTCAAAGACTAATGTGACAGACCAAGAGGAAAAGATTATAAACAGGCCCAACATTCAGGAAACCCGTAATGGGCCAACCAACTTAGGCCCAAACAATATTAGCACAGCAAATGGGGTCCTAAATAATATTAGCACATCAAATGGGCTTGGTGTGATTGAAACCCTTCACACACAAAGGTCTGTAGCTGCATTCCATAAGAGAGAGAGAAATAGCAGCCCTAACGCTAATAGTGGAGCACGCTTCAGAGGGTTGCTGCCGGAGGAGTTTATTGACAAAGGTCGAAGAGATTTATACTTTGAATGTGAGGCACCTTCTTCAACAAAACAGGTCTGCCATAGCCACCACATCCATGCCATGGTAGTGGGAATCTGCACGCTGGAGCTTAAAGGAAAAGGGCAGCTTTGCGAAAGTAAATGCATGGAGAACAACGAAACTCTTTGGTTGAGCGTCCTTGATATGGGGGATGCTGCACTGATAGCAAGTAGAAGGGCTCCATTCACACAAGGTCTCGGATTGGAGGATATTGATGTTGGAACACAGCGTAGTTTTGTTCCTATGGATAAGCTCATGCTAGTAATTGATGCAAATGGGAATCTAAATCTGATGCCTCATTTATATTGTTTTGGTGATACCAATGGCAAAATGATGCGTGCACATGCTGCCAGTGCACAAGGAACATCAGTGGTTGAACAAGTCATTGGAAGAGATCAAGTGATGAACCATTTAATCATACCAGCTGCCTGTTTCACTCATCCTGTAATCAGCATGGTTGGATTGACAAAGCCTCAAGCTATGGAGAAAGGTGAAATGGAGGGATGTCACGTTGGGGTTGCCAATACAAGTTTTAAAGCTAACACCATGGCCTTAGCAGAAAACGAAGGGGAAGGTCTTGCCAAATTAGGGGATGAAAAATTAAAGCTGCCAATTTGGTCAAGGTGCTTCAAACAATGGGACCCAGGAGGAATGTATCTCACATTTCCTGTACTCTTCCCTCACCTTGAGGACAAGGTGAATTTTGGAGGGGGAGTATTGTTGGGCTATGACAAGTGGGCCCAAGTCTAGCAATGCAAAAGAGTCCATTGTAGTTAGTTAGAGGAGAGAGATGTGTTATATAAAGTGATTTGGGGGTGGGGTTTTCATTATTCATGCATTCAGAAGTGGTTAGTGGGAAAATGGGAAACCTCTAGGGAACTCTTGAGCCTAGGTATTTGGTTTGAGAGGGAGTTGAGGCTTTTCTGGTTTATATTCTGCATTATTAGTGTATGTAAAAGAGGCATGGCCTCCATTATCTCTATAATTTTAGTGTTATTTTTCTGGTTCCATCAAACGTATGCTTGGAATTGTTTAAAACAAGTTAAAGAACCTTGTAATTTTTAAACATACAATTCGGCCATATAGGGTTTAATGGTGTAAACTGTGTTCGATGAAATGTAATAATGAAATTAAGGTTGTAGAATAATTTGGTGATGTTTGGTTCAAGATAAGTTAATTGGAAAATGTGAGATTAAGTCTTGAATTATCAATTAAGGCCATTCGGCCATATAGAATTAAAATAGCTAGGTTTGTTAATTAATTGTGTTTAATTAATTAAAGTGTACCTAGTGTATGTTTAATTTAGATTTGAAGTGGTTTTCATTGATAAGAAATCAAATTAATGACATAGAAATCATATAAGTTTTATTGGAAAAATATAGAATGTAATGTCAAGTAATGATCATGTAAGTGAACTAGAGTGTTTAATGAATTGTGTAGTATAATTGAATGTGGATTATAAGGTGATTAAGTTGCTAATTATAAAGAATTATGACATGCACAATTCCGCCAACATAGGTTAAATTACCTAAAATTATATAATTTGAAAATTAAATATTGTGTAATGTTCAATTGGTAAAAAGAATGAAGATTGAAGATAGTTTAATTCGATTGTGGTGAGAAAAAGTAAATGAATGTACATACGTGTCAATATGGCTATGTAAAGAAAATACTAAGTCAAAGGAAGTTAAATCCAAATTATGTGAAGTTTGTGAACATGATAATTTGTAAAGAAAGTTACACTAATATAGAGTATGTAAATTGTGTGTGACAGAATACAAGTTAAAATGTTGTATAAGATTTTTGTGTGATGTGAAATTAACCTATTATCAAGTGTTTATGGATTAGGTTGAAAAATGTATCAATTGGATAAATTGTTTGTAAGAAAGAATGCATAAAATGCATGATTTTGATGAGATGTAATTCGGCCATGATGATTTAAATATCATGGTATGTTGATTAAATTTAATTAAAGGTTGTTTGATGTTTGTGAAGTGAAATCAAGTAAGTTTCAAGTGGTGTTAAGGTATACCAAGCCTTAATTAAATATTAAATATATGGGTCTGATATTAAGGTGTGAAATTATGTTAAAACTTGTGCAGTATGACATGAATTGTTAGTGTAAAGAGTGATTAAAAGAATCACCAAGTACGTAATTAAGTTATTATGTAACTGGTATTTGGTTGTGTGTAAGTGTTATGTGTTTTGGATTGATAATTGATTGTATTTTATTAGAGTGTAAACGGACACAGTAGGTGGACATAAAGAGTGCGGGTTGTGTGGACAATAAGTTTTAAATAGGAAGCTAAACAGGTAAGTTCTCGGTTGAGGAGTTTTTTCCGTCTTAATGTTCCGCCGGTTTGGCTCGGCGGTAAGCTTGCTTGCCGTGGTGTGTCAGGTCGCGGGTTCGAATCAGTCTATCTGTAAAAAGCGGGGGAAAGACTGCCTAGAGTATTCCCTTCCCCAGACACTCACGAAGTGGGTATTTGAACTGGGTCGGCCCTTTAATGTTCCGCCGTAATCAAATGGATGGTTATGGTTTCTATTTTCACTTAATGAATGATGTTGAACCTGAATTTGTAAATAACATGTAGTGGTTTATGCAAATTGATTGATGAATTATTTGATATGATTTGTGTGATTTAATATGTTCTGCTGATATGTTCTATTGATTATGGTTGTGTTTGAAACTCTGTGTTGGAGGTACTTTATGTACTGTTATGATTCTATTACCAGCAGGTAAATTGTTGGAATGTGAGGAATCTGATAATAAATTAAAGAATGATGTATAATTACAATACACTGATATAAAGGATTGTGATAGGAAATAAGTGTTGCGATATATATATATATATATATACACACAATATGTATATGGAATTATATATATATATATATACACAATATGTATATGAGAATTCCAGTACGAGGCCATTTAATAATTTGGTCATACAAGTAGAGAATTTCCATAAAAATGATAGCTCTGGTGGAATTTCTGAGAATAAATATGATTGTAAAAGTATATGATTTTCAGTTGATTCCGATTACTCGGTAAAACAGAGATATATAATATTCTGATGTGTTCTGAGGATTTTGATGGTTGTGTATTCTAATGTGTTCTGACGATTGTGACAATGCATTTTGATTAATTCTGATATGGATAATTCTGATGTGAGTTTGATTTCTGAAATAAAGTCTGATTGTGTGAAAAAGATAAATTCTAGTTGAAGATAAATACTAGAATGAAATTATAAAGGATATGTTGTGAAAGTTTGGTTTGTAAAGAAAGGTGAAAATGAACTAAAATACTTAATTGTATTATCTGAAAATATATGGTGTTTGTCTGTGTTTGGAAATTAACATGAAATATAGGAAGTGAACTCGTGGGTGGAGACTTCTCCATAAACCCCGAGCTTATTGAGATTCGTTCTCACCCCACGTTATGGGGATATATTTCAGGTACTTCCAAAGTGAAAGATAAAGATAAAGGTAAAAGACTAGTGGAAGAAGACTAAAGTTATGTTTAGAGCTGCTAGTTGCATGGATGTATGTTTTGTGAGATCTCTGTATATATGTTTTGATGTGATAACTAGTAGAAATAATATTTTGAGAGGCCTACGTTGCCTATGTAAATGTTTTGTAAAGATTAACCGATATATGTAAATATAGTGTGCTAGTTTAAAGTAATGGCAAGGAGCCATCTTTTGATGTGATTCGAATGGAATGAATATTGTGTCAATCAGGTGTTAAGAACTAAATGGAATTGTGAAATTCCTAGATGTTGGAAAAACAATGGAGATGCTATCAAAATTTATAAGAAAACATAAGTGTTGTATGTATGACTTAGGTAAGTCATATCTCACACAACTCTTTGTCAAATGAGACGTGTGGGCTGTCATTTTGAAGCTTGGCATGTGAACACCAATGTCCTAAAATATGGTATAGCAATAAGAATAAAAACATGCAGTTTTTCTGTTTTGATCGCTGCCCAGTTTGCAATGAATCTGATGGCAAAAGTTGATAACTTAGAAAATTCATAACTCATTTCATTTCTTATCGAAACAAGGCTTATAATATATCAAATCGAAAGTCTAGATGTCAACTATAACATATCCTAAACTGAAAGAAAACAGGTAAGTGGTTTTACTGCAGTATTCAACGCTGTAAAGCAATGCAGTTCTCGCTGTTAATCTATGTTGACAGTTTTGAGCAGTAAACTGACGGTAAAGATATATGGAGCTGTAGAAGTCCAAATTAAGCTTATTATACCTTGTTGGAAAGCTTATAATGTCTAGTTTAACATACTAGAAGTTGGGAATTTAATTTTAAACAGGTCAGGTGCAGTTTTCATAAAACCGAACCTATATAAGGTTGGTACGTCGCGTAATAACGAATCGTTGCTTCGTTGGTTTATGGAAACCACTTAGCAATCTTTGTATGTGTTTTGTGTGATATTTAAGCAGTAGAATTTATATTCCGCAAATGTTTTTGGGTTATGATCATGTTAAGGGAATTGTTTTGAATACAATTGTTATAATGAAAACGTCGTTTAAAAAAAGAAAAAGTTTACCGTATTTTAATTCAATTACCGTGATTATAACTAAGCTTAATATCATAAGTATGGTTAATACGCCGGTCCGGAACGGGGTGTTACATTGAGGACAAGGTGAATTTTGAGAAGGGGAGTATTGATAAGCCTTCAGTAAATATCCAAGCCCATTAGTTATCATTAGTTAGGATTAGTATATATAGATGTTTAGGATGAGGTTTCTTTATGCATGAATTAAGTATTGACTTAGTGGGAAAATTAGGGATCTCTAGGAATTGAGATTTCTGGATTTATTTTCTGCATTTTATCTTTGTATCAATGTGTGTAAAAAGAGGCTATGCCTCCATTGTTAATAAAATCAGTGTTATATTTTTCTGAGTTCCATTATATGCTAAAATCGGATCGGTTGCTTATAAACTTATATTGCCAGAAGCATCATGTATTCATCCGGTTTTTCATGTATATCAGTTACAAAAAGTCGTGGGCAATATCGCTGCAGACGGTAACCTCCCTCCCGACCTAGCCTTAGCCAAGGATACCATACCAAAACTAGAATCCATTTTTGTCTGAACGCTCTGTAGGCGATGGCACTAGCGCTCATGTAGAATGCTGATCTTGTGGAAGTCAAAGCCTGTAGAGGAAGCCACCTGGGAAAGGAAGGAGCATATACATGGACAGTTTCCTAACTTTAGCCCTAAGGACAAGGTTGCTTCTTATGAAGACAGTATTGATAGGAATGTTAATTTTGAGCCCAAGAGCAAATGGTCCAACCCAATTATACAATACCAGCGTAAAAAAAAAAGAGGGAATAATGTTGAGGTGGCAAGTTAGTTACTTAGTAGTGGCGTGGGGTGTGTTGGTTAGGAAAGAGAATTATTACAGTTAGTTCTTATAGGGCTGGTGGGTGTTTGTTTTCGATTAGGCAAGTTTTATTCTTAGTCTACACTTTGTAGAGGACGTGGAGAGTCTCTATTGCTGGGAGCTTATGCTTTTGTTACGTTTTCTTGCTGGGATTATACTTTCTGATACAAATTAAATACAGATCCCTCCCACTTTTTCGATAGGAGGAGGTTTATCCTATCAGACCACCATGAGATGGCGGAATGAACAATGAGAGGACTGTCGGAAAGTTGCAAGCAGCAGTGGCCATTAGTGACCACCCATCGGAGACACAATGGAAGATAGTCAGGGATGGAGGCTGGAGGTAGAAATGGTAGCTAAAGGCTGGGAACATTACCGAAGGGACGTCACGACAAAGAGACGATAGTTTCTTGAGATGCAAGAGAAGAAACTCGTGAGAGAAGGTTGACGGAAAAAGTAATTAAGGTAAAGTGACAGGGGTCATGGAAACAAAAGGTAAATGCTTGAATCTGTGTGTTTCAATCAATGTTATTAAAATCGGCCCGGTCATTGACCCGGTCGGAGTACTGGGTCACTGGTTCAACCAGTGGGTCATTGGTTCAACCGCATGACCCGATAATTATATGCAATTTTATAATTTATATTAAAAAATTATAAACATACTCAAATATATTAAAAAAATGATAAAAATTTCAAATATTTTAATATAAAAATAATAAATCACATATTATTATCTAATAAAGGATCAAACAAAAAATGATCGTGATACGAGGCTTTAGATTCAGAAAACGACATCTCTAATTATAAATCAAATTGAAATTTTCTGCACAGTGCATAATTGAGATAATATTAATGTTGTAGATACATAACTTATGTAAGTCAATAAGCAAAAAAATATTTAAATATGTCCATAATTATTTTATTTTTTTGAAAAAAGAAATTTGGCTTTTTTTTTTGGACCGGGCCGGGTCACCGGTTTTCATGAAAATCGGCCGAGTCGGACCGGTTTTGATGCATGGTCGGTCCGTTACTTCAACCGGACCGATTATATAACCCGTTTACCGTTTCCCGGGTCGACCCGGCCGAGTCGGTTTGGTTTTATTAACACCGGTTTCAATAGCATACCGAAGACTTTTATATCAAGTAACTGTAACAATTACATAACACTAATTTAACGATGTGAGACTTCTTATCAACCTATTTAAAATACTTCTAACACACTTTAAAAAAATCCATCCAGATTCAATGAGCCCATGAAAGTATAATTCACTCACATTAAGAGTTGATGACTGCCCTGTAACATGTTCATGTATTTTCATACGTAGATTACGCCTGTATTCTTTATCACCAACATATTTGAAGACTTCTAGTTTAGGGGTAAATTTGACTATCTCTGACACCCAACCATCGGTAACACTTAAAGGACATATAACCACTGTAAAAAGTAAAATAAAAGTCGGAAAAGATATCAGTATTTATCTGAAAACACATTAAAAGAAACAAAAATAGAATTTATCAAATCAAACAAGGTTTCCTTCACTCACAAAATGGTCCAAGTGACAATCTGCGGACTTTTAAAAAGCTTAAAAAGGAGATAGCTTGCAAAGTCTTGCCCAGCCCCATCTGTCCATATTCATACACAAATGCGTCAAAATAAAAAATCTGGAATCACATTTTGCATTCTAATATATGACTGTGAACCTCGTTTTCAGTTCTGCATCTGCTGAAAAAGAGAAGGTTAAGACTCGAGGAATATTCAAAAAGCAAGTGCACTGCTTAGCAGTTAACGTTTTAAGATAATGCAGCTCTTTCTATATGAAAAAAATGAAAGACGATGATAGTGACAAAACTATACAGTATACACATCAAAAGCAACAAACAAACAAACAAAAAAAAAACAAATACTTTTACACGCCTTGACTTAATTCAACCTCAATTAATTCATCAAAAACGTGACACTGAAACTTTTATGCCAGTAAACAGAAATTTCTGGAAAAGAAATGATACCTATTAAGCATGGAACTGCTCCTCTGTTGGGTATATATTGATTTTACATAACAATGACAATATCACAGAAAAATATGTAAGATAACCATTTTAAAAGGTGGATTTTATATAATTGTAATACCAATTAGATAACAAAATTTTGCCCTTCAGATTTCATACGCTCTGATACAGAATTCAAGAGAGTATACCTCATCCCCTGCAAATAATAAAAAAATTCTGATCACTAACATAATTAAATATTGTTCCTTCAGAAATAATATCAAACCCACCTAGTCTCAAACCGCCAAAACAGAAAAATAAAAATAAAAACACAGCATCTGTCAACACCCAATATTCTTTCTTCATTGTTACAATGCATTATTGTATACAAATATCAACATATTCAGATTGACAATACATGAAAAAAAGTTCTTCCTCGCCAAAAACTGATTACACCATATGTGTATCACTCAAACTCCACATTTACTCCAAAAATTTATATTTTTACGTTTTCTTCATTAATTTGGATCATTCCAAAAAATAAATTAAAAATGGGTAAGTCTTTTATTAGCCCAAAATCTACTTCAAATTCTCAGACTTTCCACGCAGCCAAACTCAGCGAACTGAAGATTAAGCCTATAATCTCACCGAGGATAATGAATTTCGATTATTACCAAAGAAAATTGAAAAAAAAAAAAAAACTGATATTCCAATTATTCTTTCAAATTCTGATACTTTCCGAGCAACCAAACGTTTACATTGAAACGAAGATTCAAAGGATAAAATCTCACCAAGGATAACGTTGACGCCGAGTTTATACCTCCGAATAAGCCACGAAACCCCTTCTACCTGGTAGGGTTTGAGGGTCGCCCTCAGCCCAAGCTCTTCCAAACAAGCCGGCGCGTCGCCGGCGCGTGCGTCGTCGTCAAGCACAATCCTCGCTACAACCTGAAGCCTCTGTTCGTAACTTAGATTCATGGCGTCGAAGGTGACGCTGAGTGCGAACTCGGAAACTCAGTGCAGAAAGAGCGAGTGAGTGAGGGTCTACGAGTCGGTGACTCGGTGATGCTTAGGAAATTTTTTTGAACGAAGAAGTTGCGAGGGAATGAAATGCGCCCTGGGTTGTGTTTCCTAAAATAACCACGTGGAAAGGACTTTGGTTTGCTGCTACATAAATGGGTGGTTATTTAAGGTGAACCGGGACTACCATTTTTAGGTGGTAAATAGGAGGGTAAAATTAGAAAAGTGGAAAAATAACAAGGGTAAGTAGGGAAAGAGAAAATTAATGTTATGAGAGGGAGCACTAAAAGATTCAGTGGTCCTGTAGCATATTAAATATTTCCCATAGATTGATTAAGATTTTGTAAGAATTTGTTGAGGAATTTTTTTAGAGTAAATATCGGCTACTCAACAAAAAAAATAAAAAAATGAACCCATTAAAATAAGGGTTTATCATCTCTCATTTAACATGATCTTACGAGATTTCCTACACACAACATCTTGAGGGACCCGCAATAAAAAAACTGACACGCACAACGAATCTCTATAACATAACACAATCACTCTTCCTATAACATAACTCTTATAAAACCCTTAAAATAAATTAGTTTTTTAAAAAGACTCATATTAATCCTTAAAAAAAGGACTGGTATTAATATTTTTTTTTAAAAAAATAAAATGGATTTCATATATTTTATTGAGAATCCAAAAGGAAATTTATTCTTTTTTTAAATAATATTTTATAGAATTTATTAATAAAAAAAATCTATTTCGTACATACGAGCCATGTTACGTGTATAAAAGAATAACCATATGTTTCACCAAAAATAAAAATAAATAAATAACCATATGTCGCATGGTAATACATTTTATAGACAAATTTATTTATTTTTTTGATAAACCATTTTATAGACAAATTTAATACTTAAATAATATATGATAACTAATGAAATCTAAGGACCGAAAAAAAAAATCTAAGGACCGACAATTTTAGCATTTAATAATAGGAAATGTTATATTTATATTATTTTTTTACAAATTCTTACAACTTCAATTATGTACTCCAAAAAAATACATAATTGCAGTTGTAAATAATTTATAATGATATATTTATAATGTTATATTTATAATTTTCGGTGTACATAATTGAAGTTATAAGAATTTGTAAATAAAAAAAAATATAAATATAGCATGCCTTAATAATAAGTGCATTAGTTAAATTAAAATATGCAATAATGAAAGAACTTATAATTTTGGACTTAAATTAATTATATACATGGTAGTACTTATAAATAATAAATATAAAATTAATTAGAAAAATAATACACTAAAAAGAAGAAGGGGCATGAGAAGGAGCTAGAAACATAAGAATAAAAGAGCAACCAAATAGAGGGAATACATGAAGAAGAGGAAGAGAATAAGAAGGGGAGAAAGATAATTCAAAAGAAAGTTTTTGGAAGTTATTTATTTTATTTTTATTTTTTTAAGCATTTTTTTGAAGTTATTTAACTCTTGTGCTTCAATCGCCACCTAGAATAATAGGAAAAACAAGGTGGTAATAATTTTCTTTGTTTCTTGAATTGTTGTTAAAATCTTAAGAGGAAAGAGCATGTAGGAAGGCTAATTAATTTTGTGGTGAAGTGGATTAGTGATCTTGATGGTTATATAGTGGATTGAACAATGTGGAAGTTGTTGAAAATTTGTAAACTCTATGGATCCTCCTAGTCATGTTTCGACCATCATGAAGAAAACTAGGTGGGATTGTGTTTAAATGTTGTTTAATATGATGTTGATGACCCCTAAATGTGTAATGTAAATTGTACTAAGTGGTTAAGTGAGGAAGGCATGAAAAGATAGTAAATGGCCTAAGTCACCATTTAGGTCATGTATGTGAGAAATGAGTGTGAAATATTTGAAAGCTTTGTTTTAGTGATGGTTAGTGTTATATTGGCTGATAAAATGTACTATGAATGCAATTATAAGCGTTAGAATGCATAAGAGTTCCTTATAATCTCTACATGTAATTCACTAGATTTTTTGGGATAAAAATACCCTTCACTATTTTTGTCCGTTCCTCTCCACCCATTTCTGAACCAGTTTTGGACCATTGAGTCCAAGTTTGGTGTCACCAAGCTTGGACTGGTTAGGGATCTCTGTGTTTTTGGCAAAAAAATATCTTGTGTGTTGTTTTCTTCATCTTTGTGTTGTTTTCTTCATTTTTTTGATTTTTTTTAACAAAAAATGGTTGAAGTGGTTCAATGAAAGAATGGGAGATGAGTATTAGGTCTACGAGGAAAAGAATCCTAGGCTTTCTTCTATATGAAAGAATCTAACTCAGCCTATTATTACATATGAGAATAAACAAAACATGTGGTAGATCACTTCATGACAACCCCCGCAAATTTTGTTTAAAAATTAAAAGACCCTCTTCTAAGTATAATGGTGTCGAGGATTGGATTTTCTTCATACTCCTTGTTCTTTCACTAACAGAGTGACCCAGTTGTTTTTGGTGTGAAGATTGGATTTTGATTAGTCAATTGAACTGTAAAATGCCGTAGAGGAGACTAAAGGGTAATTTTGTAAAATCACTCCACATTCCCAATAACATTTGACAATCCATCAAACATAGACACAGGTAACTTGAATCAATATTTTTGGTAATATTTTATCCTATTAAATAATTCTTTGGTAATATTCTTGGGAAACTAATTTTTCCACCATATTCCTAGGAATTATGATTCCAGGGAATAAAAAAATTTATTCACTACCAAATGCCCCATTAGTATCATATTCTTTAACATTTGAAGGGTTCTTGAACATCATACAGATTTTTTCTACTTTCTTGCACTAATTGATTAATGTGGCAAAATCTCTAGACCCATTGCTAGCTATCTTCTTAGCAATTTTCTCAGTCAGATCTATCTGAAACTTAGTAGCAAGATATTCAGAAGTAGGCATTACACCCTTGTAGTTGGCAAATCCTTCATTGAACTTAGCTAGATATTCATCAATATCCTTTGAACCCTGAACTAGGCATTCAAACTCCCCTTGTTTGCTTTCCCTTGCATCTCGGGGAAAGTATTTCTCCATAAATAGATTCTCCAACATCTGCCACGTAACTGCTTGTACCTCTACTTCGATAGGTTGTGTGGTATTTGACCACCACTCATTTGCATCCCCTTCTAGCATGTACACAGAATAAAGAAGCTTCTGATCATCTTGGCATTGCATAACTTTAAAAATTTGGTCAATATCCTGAAGCCACTTAGCTGCTACTATTGGATCTCAAGTTCCATTGAAACCTCGAAGTTTATGCTTTCTGAAAAAAGTCAATCTTCTCTCTAATGCCTCTGCTTCACCAACCTGTTCAACCTGCACTTGAACATTACTTACATAATGGCTAGCACCTTTAACACTACCTGCATGGTGACTAGGTTCACCCTCATCATTATTTGCTCCATCACGTGCTCCACCAATTCCACCCTCTACATGGAGAGTATGTGGTGGTTGTTGTTGTTGTTGAACCTGTGGCTGTTGTGAAGGTGTAGGTGCTGATTATCATTCATGCTTGCCCTGAACTCCTCCATCATAAGTCTCATCATATGTTGATTATTCAACCTATTTACATCAAGCATAATTTGATAGGCCTGTCTGTTTGCTTCCATATCTGCATGTTTATTTGCAGTTAATACTTGCTGCATGACAGCCAAAGCTGCTACTATTGGATCTGGTGGATTATTCTCTACTCTACGAGGATTCCTAGTATTCACCATGATATTGCATATATTACCAAAAGGAATGAGCTGATCAGACCCACACTAAATGATCACATATGTAATATCATAATAAACGCCATAAACCACTCATCAAACATCATACTTATGGATACATAAAGGAATTCCCTAGACTTTGCTTTGATACCATAAATATAATGCTCTATCTCGAGCTGATTTATTAACATGCAAAATGGTATATAAAGCTTATCTTACTTGTATAAAGTAGCAGAAGACTTAATAAAAGTTTCATTATTACTCTAGGTAATTACGTGGGATAAATTTTTTCTTTTATTTTTCTTTACGTATTGCTATACATAGAATATTTGTTTTATTTTCATAAATTGTACTTTCTCATACTTGTACACAAACCTTACTTGAAATCATGTAAACATAGTCAATGGTCAATGACTATCCGAAAATGATAACTTGTACCATTCCGGATAGAGTTTTACTGATAACATAACAGCTGAAAATTGGACTAACCAAGGATAAAATCCCACCGTTATACATGATACCTGAGATGCACCGTTATACACTTAGGGTGCTGGTTTAATGCTTAACTAAGACATAAGTTGCAGGCACAGCCGAGCTTATGTGCTTAGGGTAATGGTGCTAGGTTGGTTGCATGAGATGCACCACTAAGTGACAAAGAGTTGTCAACCTAATGTTAAGAGAGGGTATGAGATACTGTTGATAAAGATCAACCATTTATTTAAATTAATCTTGCGGTCTCAGACGGAGGTTAAAATAAATAATCGCACTCTTAATCCCACTGAGGTAAAATCTAAAGTAGATTAACCCTAAGTCAAAAGGAAGGGTCATTGACTTAGATAAAATAGTGGGAGTGGCAAATTATTTCAAGTCTTTAATAATTTGCTTTTAACTACATAACCGTATATTAACTAAAACTATCTTTACATCCTTTTCAGCTTATAGTATGACTAATCCACTGTCACTGCGTTCAATACTCGATACGAATAAACTGACCGGTTCGAATTTTATGGACTGGTATCGGAACCTAAGAATAGTTCTAAGGGCCGAAAAGATTGCCTACGTTTTAGATGCTGTAATACCCGTAGCTCCACGGGAAGGGGAAGAAGGGTTTGCGGAATTTGATTTCGTAACCCACCAACAGCACTTGGATGACAATGTGATGGCAGTATGCATCATGTTGGCATCCATGTCGCCTGAACTGCAAAACAGCATGAGCATATGGATGCTCCCTCTATTATCGTACATCTCAAGGAGTTGTATGATATTAAAGGCAGGCATGAGAGGTATGAGGCCTCAAGAGAATTGTTCTCTTGTAGGATGACTGAGAGCATGTCTGTAGCCAGCCATGTTCTCAAGATGATCGGGCTGATTGAGAAGCTAGGAAACCTAGGCTTCATCATGGATGCCGAGCTAAGTAATGACTTAGTCCTCACCTCACTTCCACCTTCCTTCAGTCAATTCATCATGAATTACAATATGCATGGGATGCAAGTGAGCTTGCCTGAGTTGTTAAGCATGTTAACAACAGCTGAAGTGTCTATCAAGAAGGATAGGACACAGGCTCTTTTGATTGGTGGGCCTAGCAAGGCCAAGGGAAAGGGTAAGGAGCCTGCAAAAGGTGACCCCCTTAAGCCCAAAGGAAAATCCAAGAAGAAGAAGGGCAAGAAGAAGAAGGGCAAGAAGAAGGGTAAGAAGGCACCTAAGGACAAAGGTGATGCTGAGTGCTTCCATTGTGGCAAGAAAGGCCACTGGAAGAGGAATTGTCCAGACTACCTGAACAATGTGAAGGACAAGAAGCATGGTGATGCTTCTGCCTCAGGTATTTTCATGATTGAGATAAATTATTCTTATGCTAATCCATCCTCATGGGTATTGGATACCGGATGCGGTTCTCATATCTGCAATATGTTGCAGGTACTTAGGAGCCCAAGGAGATTGGATAGAAACGAGGTGGATCTCCGCGTTGGTAATGGAGCAAGAGTTGCTGCTCATTCAGTTGGAGATGCTGACCTTATTTTGCCTATGGGCCTTTTATTGCATTTGAATAATTGTCTTTATGTTCCGCATATTTCTAGAAACATTATTTCAATTTCTTGTTTAGAACAAGATGGTTATACTTTCAGTATTAGGGATGGTACTTTTTCTATCATTTTGAATGATATGGTTTACGGTACTGCTTCTTTAATAAATGGATTGTATGTGTTGGAAATGAGAAATGAAGTGCTCAATATAGATGTGAAACGACCTAGGACGGATAATCAAACTTATCTTTGGCACTGTAGACTAGGGCACATAAATGAAACAAGATTGTCTAGGATGCATAGAGATGAATACCTGGACTCCATGGATTTGGAATCCTATGGACAGTGTGAATCTTGTCTAGCTGGGAAAATGATTCAACAAAAGCCCAAAGGGCTTGAGAGTCATAGGGCTAGTGAGTTATTAGAACTCATTCATACTGATGTATGTGGCCCAATGTCTATTGAGGCTAGAGGTGGATATTCTTATTTCATTACCTTTACAGATGACAAATCAAGATTTGAGTATATATACCTAATGAGATATAAATCTGAAGCATTTGAAAAGTTCAAAGAGTTTAGGAATGAAGTGGAGAAACAACGTGGCAAGATGATTAAGACATTACGATCAGATCGTGGTGGTGAATATTTGAGCCACGAGTTTCAGGGTTATCTAAGAGAAAATGGAATTCTCTCACAATTTACCGCTCCTTACACACCACACCAAAACGGTGTCTCCGAAAGGAGAAACAGGACCTTGTTAGACATGGTTAGGTCTATGATGAGTGAGACTCAACTTCCAAAATCGTTTTGGGGATATGCCTTAGACACAGCGGCATACCTTCTAAATAGGGTACCGTCTAAATCTGTTCAGACCACACCATATGAGATATGGAGTGGTAAGAGACCCAACCTGAGTTACCTCAGGGTATGGGATCGCCAGCTTATGTCAAAGCGTTGACATCAGACAAGCTTAGTGCTAAGAGTACTAAATGTCTATTTGTGGGGTATCCAAAAGGTACTAAGGGATACTACTTCTACTCCATGGAAGAACACAAAGTGTTTGTGTCAAAGAATGCTGAGTTCCTTGAGAAGGATTTGATCTCTCAAGGAGGCAGTGGGAGTAAGATTGATCTTGAAGAAGTGCAAGATCCACAAGAACAGATTGAGGAACCCGAGTCTGCTCCGTAGGCGACGTTCTCCAATGGAGAAGTAAACACACAACTCCGTAGATCTACGAGGGTCATCCATCCACCTGAGAGGTACGGGTTTGTGATTGAGAATCAGCAAACTGTTGAGGATGATGAACCAAGTAACTACGAGGAGGCGGTCAAAGATGTTGACTCCTCAAGATGGCTTGAAGCCATGGAATCTGAAATGGATTCGATGTATCAGAACAAGGTATGGACCTTGGTTCCTAAACCGCAAGGAATAGTTCCTATCGGTAATAAATGGGTCTTTAAAAGAAAGACTGATGCAGATGGCAACGTTCAGACCTACAAAGCTAGGTTGGTGGCGAAAGGGTATCGTCAAAGACAAGGAGTTGACTATGATGAAACTTTCTCACCAGTTGCCATGATCAAATCTATTAGGATCATGCTTGCAATAGCAGCATACCATGACTATGAAATTTGGCAAATGGATGTCAAGACCGCCTTCTTGAATGGGTTCTTGAAGGAGGAAGTGTACATGACACAACCTGAAGGCTTTGAAAACAAAGATCAGGATCATATGGTATGCAAACTACAAAGGTCAATATATGGGCTAAAGCAAGCATCAAGGAGTTGGAATATACGTTTTGATGAAGTCGTTAAGAGTAACGGTTTTATCAAGAACGAGGATGAACCTTGTGTTTATAGAAAGGTTAGTGGGAGTAATGTCGTCTTCCTAGTGCTCTATGTAGATGACATATTGCTAATAGGAAATGACATCCCCACATTAAAAATAATGAAAGAGTGGCTTTCAGAAAACTTTACCATGAAGGATTTGGGAGAGGCAGCCTTTATACTTGGTATAAAGATCTATAGAGATAGATCCAAGAGGCTGCTGGGTTTATCTCAATCCACGTACGTTGACAAGATGCTAAAGAGGTTTAGCATGGAAGGGTCGAAAAGGGGTTTTCTTCCTGTCAGTCATGGGGTACACCTATCAAGGGCTATGTGTCCTAAGTCACAGCCTGAGAAGGATCGCATGAGTGGAAGTCCATACGCTTCGGCTATTGGATCCATCATGTATGCCATGATATGTACGAGACCAGATGTCTCATATGCTTTAAGCATTACGAGCAGATACCAGTCAGACCCTGGAGAGGGTCACTGGACGGCAGTCAAAACCATCCTTAAATACTTAAGAAGAACTAAGGATGCGTTTCTGGTCTATGGTGGGGTTAATGAGTTAACAGTGAAAGGGTTCACTGATGCCAGCTTTCAGAGTGACAAAGATGACTGCAAGTCACAGTCAGGATTTGTATTCACCTTAAATGGTGGGGCAGTGTCTTGGAAAAGTTCCAAGCAGGAGACAACAGCAGATTCAACGACAGAGGCTGAATACATAGCTGCTTCAGAAGCAGCTAAGGAGGCAGTGTGGATCAAGAAGTTCGTAAATGAACTAAGGGTGGTTCCAAGCGTGGATGAGCCCATACAGTTGCTTTGCGACAACACAGGAGCCATTGCGCAGTCAAAGGAACCTAGGTCTCATCAAAGATCTAAACACGTGCTCCGCAGATATCATTTGATTAGAGAAATCATTGATAGGAATGATGTAAAAATGGATTATGCTCCCACAGACGATAACCTGGCCGATTCTCTGACAAAGGCTGTTTCTCAGAGAAAACATGATAGTCATTATGAGGCTTTGGGCATACGACTTAGGTCTGATTGGCTCTAGGCCAAGTGGGAGCTTGTTAGCATATGGGTGTCCTAGAGACAATCTTTTGATTAAATAAAGGACACTAGATGTAGAACTTTGTTTGTCGCAAATAAATGAAAGCACTATTTATTCAGTTTCATAGTGTGTCTCGATATTACTGTTAATATTATATGAACGAACTGGATAAACCCCTTGGAATAGAACAGGTATCTCTTGAGTATATGTGATGAGATCACGATCATGAGTATTCAAGGATATCGCATGTCTATTCCTAATTATATGTTCCTAGTCTAGAGACACTGAGTTTGGGGATCAATGATCTCGAGTAAAGACTAGTACGACTTATCTACTTGTATATGGATACAAGGTAAAGACCTCATGAGCTGCAGATATGGAGATATCTTAGCTAAAGTCGTGGGTGGACCTATAAGAGTATAGCTCGCACTGAACAGACCCAAAAGAGACTCTATGAGGAAATCTCACAGATAGTGTCATTAGAGTAATCTCTTTATGTTTGGGTATGTCTTTCCTTAGACCAGAAGTTATTACCTAGACTGTGTTCTTGAAGGCATGTTTTGATTGTATGCCTCGTCTGCCTGAAACATGGAGACTCATAGGTATACTGTTGGGCGTGTCCTTAAAGGGCACAGGGCTAGGGTAATAAGCTGAAGGAATTCGTCAAATCTCTGTGAGAGGTTAGGTTATCTGTAAACCGGAGAAATCGGGATGACATTTACAGGGACTCGGGAATCTATGCATAGTAAAAGAGATCATGAGATGATCTGCCTTTAGAGTCAGTAAATTGAAGATTCCCTATTTCGAATAAAGCTTACCCTAAACCGCAGGGGTTGATACATTTCCTTACCCTAGGTTAATGGGAAGATAACCGAGACGAAGTGAAATACATACGGTAACCAAATATATGCAATAGGTTGATCAAGTCATTAATCTGACTATTTCTGGGGCAACAAAGCATTGCTAGTGCTCTGTGTTGTCATTAATTGGGTTGTGGGCTTGTTGGGCCCAAGCCCGGTTATGTCAGAAGCTAAGTTGGACCTAATGGGTCACACACTAACACCTTGTAGTCATGATGGACTAGCTTTAAAGGTATTGGGCCTAATAATGGTTGTTAGCCCAAGAAGCTGTTTGGAAGCCCATAAATGGGTGGGTGGTGCATGGAGCTTAGTAATGGGCTTGGATAGTCCAAGCCATTACTAATTAATTTAATTAGTTAAATTAATAATCAAATATTTGAATTTTGAATTTTAAATTTTAAATTTGAATTTTGAAATTTGAATTTAGAATTTGAATTTCGAAATTCGAATTTTGAATTTGAAATTTGAATTTTGAATTTTGAAATTTGAATTTGGATTTGAATTTTGAAATTCGAATTTTGAATTTGAAATTTGAAATTTTGAATTTTGAATTTTGAATTTGAATGTTTGGACGTTTGAATTCAAGTGTTTGAATTCGAATTTGAATTGGTTTTGAAAAGTTATTTCATAACAAAAGGATAAGACAGAATCTTATTGGAGCATATTCCTTGGATCAAGAAGCATCTTTGGAAGCACTTCCTTGGCTGTTTGGTGCGCAAGTTTAAGTGATAAGAATGCCATCTTATCACTTAAAACAAGCCTCCATTCAGATTTTGTGGTTGAGGGAATCAGTGGGTGAGTTGATTCAAATTTTGAATGCAACTACTCAATATATTTGGACCCTTTCTAGGGCTGAATTATGCGCATGAAAAGTATATACTATATGATAGTTTATGAATTTAAAATGATTTGGACCCTTTCTAGGTTGTTGGCAAAATTTGTTTTGCAACAGCTCCACCTTATCCTCCCTAATCCATGTGCAAATTTCAAATGTTTTTGAAATTTTGTTTTCATTTTGAATGATTTAAAATCCCTCCTCCTCTCCAAGTGTGCGCATGACTTGTTCCTCACCTTAGGGTTTTGTGAAAACCTAGCCAACTCTCCTCCATCTATGCACCATTCTGTAGGGTAGTTCACTACACCTTTCCAAACAGAATACCTAGCCTCCACCTTCACCACTTGTGCGCATAGCAAGCCTCACTGTGGTGTTCATCTGGTGGCTTTCAAGAAAGGGTTCTTGCATCATTGACGAACGGTGGTGTGGATCACCATTAGAGGGTTTGAACCCTTCAAGCCTGACATCTGATCTCCCTGACTGATCAGGCCAAAAACAAGGTAACATCATGTTGTCTTAAAGCATGAACCTATGTGTGCATGTATGTTCCGCAGTAAAATTTTTTGTTTTACACCTTACATGCATCGGCCTTCAAAGGCCAGTTTACTTTCATATCCATCTTATACAGGCTTCTTGCACTGGGAGGGCTCTCCTGCTACTACTGGAGTACCTGAAACATGTCCCTGAATGAGGTGAGAGTAACAATCTCAGTAAACTCAACGTTTATAGTATAATTCTTTGTCCATGAATTGACTTCCTGCATGAAAGGTCAGATAACATGGTATAGAAGAAATTACATATTTCACCATATACAAAAGACCTCTAGGGCTTATCCCATAAAGAGAGTCCAAACAAATACTTCTGAGAACCATGAGTCCTCACAGAAGGTCATACATGATAATCCATAGGCTTGTGTCCCAACAGATCATACACTTTCTAGAACCATGAGTCCTTATACTTACCATATTATTGAATGAACAAGAGCTAGGGCTTCCAATGCTTGATTAACTTGAAATTTAATCTTCCAATATTAGATCCCTTGATTCCACACTAATACCATGAACAAAAGTACCATCAATCACCAAACATATGTTACTTGAAATCAAGAAATCAACATTTTTTCATGCTAATTCTGAAAATGAACATTGTGATTCACTTGGTCATTCTAACACTGTTTATTGCCAATTCATGCCACAAAACAAGTCTTAGCCAATTATCTAATTTATTCAAGATTGTTCACATATTGTGATCTCAACATGGATATTAGGTAAAATAAGGCTTTTACACTTTAAACCTACTTGTCATACACTTTAAACAAGAATCCTAGCTTCATTAAAATTAACAAAGCTTCGTAGGTTCTTTACTATGTAGTGAACGAAACCTACACTTAGGGGTTCATCATTATTGTAAGCTTTCGTGCACCAACCAATTAGCTTAATCAACATTAAGACATCCAATAAGCATTAACCCCCATTAACACATTAAAAAAATTTCTTATACACATAATTATGGCATGGCCAAGTTATGTACGTAGGGAAATCATGAATTTCTCAACGTTGCAATAACTCTTACTTGACTCTTTTAGTTCCAACATTATCAAAGAACAATGTCTATTATAAAACTCAACACAAGCACTCCTTCAAGCACCATTCATGCATGATGGCCGAAATGGACTAGGAAGGTTCATGTAAATTTTACACACTTCTAATGGTTCATACATGGTTCATTTAACTCCAAGCCAATCATAGACCAATGTTCAACATCAAAACACATCATATCATCATGAATTAACATCATCAAAGTTCAGCCATAATCATGAAAACCTAAGTTTATAACTTGAATCTCAATAACTCAAATTGAAGTTTCTTAACTTGGATGAGTTCTAAACCTTCCAAGCATCCATTTCCACACTTTAAAAGCCTCAAAACTTCACCCTTCCTCCAAGCATGTGAACAGTACCGACCACAAAGATGAAGATAAATCTCAACAACCAAAGTCTTCTAAGATGATCTAAGACTAAAGTTATGTTGCCTAGGTCCTAAGGATCAATCCTTCTGAAGAAAGTTTGGCTTAAAAGTGCATAATAATGATCACCTAAGCTTCACAAGCTCTTCAATGAAATTTCCCTTGCTTGCTGGTTTATGGAGAAGAAAGAAAGAAAAGTGACCGACTTTGTGATATTTGGTGACTTAAGTGTTTTAAAACACTGACTTTTAAACTTTGACTAATCTTTGTTGAAAATACCTATTAGATCCTTAAACTTTCTAACCATTATAACTTAACATCTAATCAAAATCAAACACTAATGACATCATTTTCATGCCACTAAATTTCCCAAAAAATCATATTATGACGTCAAAATTTAGTTTAGGCCAAGTTATGCTTATTTACAATTTGACCCCTAAACTATAACATGTTTACACTTAATCTTTTCTAATAATTATATTTGGATCCTAATTGATTTGTTTGACATGAATTGTATCCTTATTCATATTAACATGATAATTCCACGATTAACTTGTCATTACTTGTCATGAATTCCTTGAACACATTTGATTTTCTTGTTTACCAAAACTTGATACTGTAGGTTATTATAGAGACGCAACTCAATCATCCCAAGCAGTTTTGTGGAAATCATATTGAAGGCCAGAAGTTCACCCACAACTGGGGTTAGGTCTTTCTCGTTATACCCTAACACTATGAGGCAAGGTAAGAATAAGACGTCTGTTGAGCTCCCATGATCAACAAATACTCTACTTACCTCATAGTTGGCGATCACTGCTTGGATGACTAACGGGTCATCGTGTCCTGGGATTACTCCTTCAATTTCGTCTTCATCCCACACGTTCTTTGGATTTTTGGGTTGGTTAGGGCTTTTGTTTTTGGCTATCGATTTTCCTGTCATTGTCAAGCATTGCCTGATATACTTTTTACTAGTGTTGGCTGCTTCTCCTCCTACGCCAAGTCCATCGGAAATCATGTTTATCATCCTATGCCTGACTATGGTGGAGCCTTCGCTTTCGTAAATATGCTTGTTGAGGGGGGTTTGTTGGTTTCTTTTTTCGATCGCCTTACTGGTTTTTAAAACTTTCATAGCAGTTCTTTGTAGTCCAAAGTGACCACCACTGGCAGATGCATGACAAAAATTCAAAACAGACTAGAATTCAATATCAAGCACACATCTCCTAACTACTTGACCACTACAAAATCTCCACAAATAAGGGTCATCCCATATATAATACTTAGACTCACTTTTAAACTTTAGGATCTGAGCCTTAGTGGAATCAGCAGGCAAGACACCAGCAACCAAGTAATTAACCATATCAGCAAACCAAGGAAACTTACATTGCAGCTGTAGAAGCAGCTCATCAGGAAATTCATCATGAATAGGGAGAGATGAAAGAGAAGTGATGCGGCTCAGGTGATCAGCTACCCAATTTTCTGCTCCACTTATATCCTTGATTTCAATGTCAAACTCTTGGAGTAGCAACATCCATCGGATGAGTCTAGGCTTAGCATCTACTTTCTTTGAAAGAAATTTCAAAGCTGCATGGTCAAAGAAAACTATAACCTTAGTATCTTAACAGGTATGACCAAAACTTATCAAGAGCAAATACTATAGCCAATAGTTCTTTTTCAGTGGTGGTATAATTTTCTTGGGCCGAATCCAAAGTCATGGAGGCATATGCA
Organism: Gastrolobium villosum; assembly: GCA_032173675.1. NCBI lineage: Eukaryota > Viridiplantae > Streptophyta > Magnoliopsida > Fabales > Fabaceae > Gastrolobium > Gastrolobium villosum. The sequence goes on from JAVKPL010002405.1 coordinate 176,398, forward strand.
ATGACATGTGGGGCCTTGTTGACCCGCTGAGCAAGAACATCTCCAACAACATAGTTGGAGGCATCACACATCAACTCGAATGGAAGGGACCAATCAAGTGACTGAATCAAAGGGGCAATACTTAGGCAGCGCTTCAAATGATCAAAAGCTGCCTTGCATGCATCACCAAACTCGAAATCAGTGTCTTTCTATAGAAGGTTGGATAATGGTAGGGCAATCTTGCTGAAATCCTGAATGAAGCACTTGTAAAATCCTGCATGACCAATAAAAGAATGAACTTCCCGCACAGAGGCGGGGTAAGGCAAAGCAGTAATAACATCAATCTTAGCATGATCTACTTCAATTCCCTTTTTAGACGCTACATGTCCTAACACTATTCCCGACTAAATCATAAAATGACATTTTTCAAAATTCAAGACAAGATTAGTCTGATGAATTTTTTTTAATATTCTGCCCAAATTACCCAAACAAACATCAAAAGAAGATACATATACACTAAAATCATCCATAAGTACCTCCATACAGTCCTCTAAAAACTCAGAAAAGATGCTTACCATGCAACATTGGAAAGTACCTGGTGCGTTGCAAAGGCCAAAAGGCATCCTCCTATATGCATATGTGCCAAAGGGACATGTGAAGGTGGTGTTCTCCTGATCCTCAAGTGCAATGTGAATATGAAAGTAACCAGAATATCCATCCAAGAAATAGTAATGAGATTTACCAGCTAACCGCTCAAGCATCTGATCAATAAATGGCAAATGGTAGTGATCCTTGCGAGTTGCTTGATTTAGTCTACGATAATCTATGCAGACTCTCCAACTGTTCTGAGCTCTTGTCGGAACCAGTTCATTTTCTGGTTTGCCACTACAATCACTCTAGACTTATTGGGAACCACTTGAACCAGGCTGACCCACTAGCTATCTGAAATGGGATAATGAGTCCAGCCTGTAAAAGCTTGGTGACTTCCTTCTTCACCACTTCTAGGATAAGCGAGTTCAGGCGCCTCTGGGGTTGCCTCACTGGTTTAGCTCTTTCTTCAAGCAAAATACAGTGCATGCACATGGAAGGGATGATTCCCACAATATCTGCTAAAGTCCATCCAATTGCCTTTTTATTTTCTTTCAGCAATGTCAGAAGCTTTTCCTCCTGCTCAGGTAAAAGGCTCTTGGCCACTATCATAGGTAACTTCTCATTTTCCTCCAGATATGCATACTTCAAATGGTCAGGCAGAACCTTCAGTTCCAACTTAGGTGGCTGCTCAGTGGATGGAAGAAGTCTAGTGGGTGCAGGTTCCACAAAAAGCACATTAACAGCTATGCCTGCAATCAGATCCTTAGAAACAGAATAATGATCATCAATAATTTCAACAGGCGATTCAAAATTCAACATCAATGCAGAACCACTATTCAGAACAGGATCAAAGTCAGGCTTATCATGATCAGAATTAGAAACAGAACCCAAATCATTATTCGATGCATCATTAAAATCAGAACAGCACAAGGCTATCCCAGCACAAGATGTACAATCACTACTATCGGTACAACCACATGAAAAATTAGAATCAAGGAAGGATGGAAATTTCGGATATTTAGGAGTTAAATTAGCAGAGATATCATCAACCACTTCATCTATTACATTAATGCAGAAAACATAATGCTCTTCCCTAAGTATTTCATGGCATCATAAAATATTAAAATTGACAATGCTATCCCCGGATTCCATGGAAAGAGTACCAGCATGCACATCTATCTTAGTCCTAGCAGTTTTCATGAAAGGTCTACCAAGTATAATTGTAACTAGGAGTCTCACCCTCCATCCCCAAGACAGAGAAATCAGAAGAAAAAATCAGATTGTTCACCCTAACTAATATATCTTCAACTACACCAGAAGGATGAACACTACTCCTGTTGGCTAACTTAACAACAATACTAGTAGCACGCAAGGGACCAAGACCAAGAGACTTATACACAGATTCAGGCATAACATTAATGGATGCTCCTAAGTCTAACATACAATCATGAAAAATAGAATTTCCAATAATGCAAGGATTAATAAACATCCCTGGATCTTAGCACTTCTTGGGCATGGGCTGGATGAGTGCTGACACATTCTGACTGACGCTGACTCGCTCATCTCCTTTCAGCCTCCTTTTGTTAGTGCACAACTCTTTCAGAAACTTGGCATATCTTGGAATTTGCTGAATCGCATCCAAGAGTGGGATGTTTACCTCTGCTTTTCTTAAGGTGTCAAGAATCTCTTTATCTTGAGCTTTTGCCGCTTGCTTCTTAGACTGAGCGGCTCTTTGAGGGAAATGCAAGGGAATGTGGATATCAGAAGTTTCAGTGTTTTGCTTCCTTGAACTAGTGTCACCTATAATAGCCCGTTACGTACCGGTAATGTTATCATTGCATATGGTATTAAGCGCAGTTACAATCACAGTAATTGAGTTAATTAAATTACGAGTAAACTTTTTTCTTTTATAGCATCATTATTTTTAAACATCAAACATTTCCGTAATCAATTAAAACAACACCGTAACTGTAAATGCAAGACATGCGGAAGCATAAAACTTATACATTCACTACAAGAAAATATGTATTTTGCGACGGACATTCCGCGACGGTTAGGTGCCAACCGTCGCCGAATAAGGTACAACGACGGTTACTTCGACGGTCCATTGAACCCTAGTTGAATATCACAATTCCACGACGGCAATTAGCGACGGTTAATAACAGCCGTAGAATATTTCATTTAACGACGGTTACAACCGACGCAGAATACAAAATCAGAGACGGTTATGAACAGCCGCAGAATATTTCATTTAAAGACGGTTACAACCGACGTAGAATACAAAATTAGAGTCGGTTATGAACAGCCACAGGATATTTCATTTGATGACGGTTACAACCGACGCAGAATACAAAATCAGAGACAGTTATGAACAGCCGCAAGGATATTTCATTTAAAGATGGTTACAACTGACGCAGAATACAAAATCAGAGACAGTTATGAACAGCCGCAAGGATATTTCATTTAAAGACGGTTAAAACCGACGCAGAATACAAAATCAGAGACGGTTATGAACAGCCGCAGGATATTTCATTTAAAGACGGTTATGACCGACGCAAAATATAAAATCCTATTTCAGTTAACCTAGTTGTTACATTGCATGTCCTAAATAGATCTTCTTGAAATCAATTGATTCATGTAACCCATATAAGGCTTAGACTAGTGATTATGTACTTGGACCCATTTGTACCGTCTAGGAAGAGGTACATTATTGACAACGTCGAAACTGTACCTGCGAAATACAGATAGACAAATAATATATGTACATTATATTAATAAATGGAAGAAAAAAACGTGATTCGCTTGGAGAAGAAGGAGATGTTGCGACAGTTCAATGTTTAGAACAACAAATCTTCTAAAAGAGGTAGAGAGAAGGTAAATTTAATTTATTTTTCTAGTGATTTGTTCTTCTAACACTTGAGAAATGAGAATCAATTCTACTTGTTAATGCAACAAAGTGATTTGATCTTTAATTTTTGTTTAGATATTATAGTACTTTGAGATTTTGGGATCTTTATTTTGTGTTTAGATTATAGCGCTATGGGAATACATTTTGTTGGACTTTTTTGTGTTATAAACTTCTTGTTTAGATTTCAATACTTTGAGATGATATTTTGTTAGTCTTTTGGAATCTATATTTTCTGTTTAGATGATATTACAAAATATCAAGTTTGATGTTTTTGAACATTATGATTGATAAATGGTTTAACAAAAAAAAAAAAAAACACATTCTGATAAATGACATTTTTATAAATGATCCTGTTTTGTTAATAATTTTAATTATATTTGGATGACATGTGATCGTGGTTTCATTATTTGTAAAAAAATTAAAGATATATTTCATAAAGTATGTATGGAATATAATATTATATATTTAAATATATTTATGAAATAAAAAGTATTTCAATAATAAAATAATAACAAATCACTATTATTCAAATTTAAAAAAATTGGATTTTTGAAATATTTCATACACAAAAAATTGATTATTATTTTTTTAAATTATTGAATAAAATAATAAAAAAGTATTATATAAATTTTTTAATTAAATTATCAAAAAATTTAAATTAATTTTTGAATTATTAATCAGAGGCGGTTACGACCCGCTTCCAAATATAAATTCAGTTGCGGTTTGTAACTGACGCGAAATATAGTATTACTCAATCAAAGGCTATTACAAACCGCTTCCAAATGTAAATTCAGTGGCGGTTTGTAACCGACGCGAAATACAGTATTATTGAATCAGATGCGGTTACGAACCGCTTCCAAAAGGAAACTCAGTGGCGGTTCGTAACCGACGTGAGATACAATATTACTCAATCCGAGGCTGTTACAAACCGCTTCCAAATGTAATTTCAGTGGCGGTTCGTAACCGACGCTAAATACAGTATTACTTAATCAGAGGCTGTTACAAACCGCTTCTAAAAGTAATTACAGAGGCGGTTTGTAACCGACGCTAAATACATAATTACTTATATAGAGGCGGTTCCAAACCGCCTCCAAAAGTAATACATAGTAAACTCGATGATCATCATGTGGCAGCCACACCGCCTTTGTAACCGTCGTTATATTGTTTTCGACGGTCGTTCCAGCGGGTAATTTTGACCGTCGATGATTCCTTCCCGACGATTGATTTGGCGACGGTTGGTTAACCGCCGCACTACTATTTTTGCGACGGTTCTAACCGCCGCAAAATGATAATTCAACCGCCGCTAAATACACCTTTTCTTGTAGTGATTATAACCCCTCTAAGCAATACCATTAACTCTAGGTTATAAAATGACTCATTTTCAAATTTTATACAGTAGGAATCGATTCCCAACTTCAAGGAATCGATTCCCAGCAACTACAGTAACAGACAATAGCTTCATTTTGGCTCCCCTATTTTTAGGAATCGATTCCCATCCTTAGGAATCGATCCCTAGCCTTCACAGTGGCTGTAATTTAGGTGCTCTGCTTTAGGGAATCGATTCCCAACAGTAGGGAAACGATTCCCTACTGTGAAATCTCAGTTTTGACAGCTTTTTGACTTCACAAGGGATTCATAATTTCATTCCTAACACTTTAATACTTAATATAACACATGTACATTACTAATGTAGCCTTTGGGCCCTTCCATCATGCATAATGTAATACCAATGTGATGAGGACATAGGTGGTGGCATGACCAAGACAACAAACTTGGAGGACATACAAGGTCTTGGAGGTCCAATGACAAGAGCAAAAGCTAAAAAGGCTAAATAGGCTCTAAATCTCTTGGTGACCACTTTACTTGAGACAAGCCCAAGTCTAAAGGAAGAAGAAGAGCCCAAAATGATACACTTAATTCAAATTGAAGACTTTGAAGACTAAGCCTCGATGGATATGCATGAAGGCTTTATTTTACTTGGCCCAAATTCTGCACTTAATTTTACTTTCCTTATATTCAGTTAAACTTTGTAAAAAGGCTTATTGGGCTGTCTATTTTCTTTTATGTGTAAGCATTTTTAGGTTAAACTCAATATGATGTTGCCCACTATATAAGGGAACACCATAGCTTTTGAAGAGGCAATTCAGAATACAAAGATAACCTTTTTTTTATATAAAAACCTGATGCTTCAATAAAATACACTCTTTTTACCTTGTGTAAGCCGTTGAAGTTTATTGTGAAGGTCTCTATGATAATGGGAAGGAACAAATCTTCTTCTCATTAGCCTTTTCATCTCCACCCAACTATCAACCAATGGTTCTTCATATCTTATCCTCTCCTTTTGCAATTGGTCCCACCAAATGAGAGCATAATCACTAAACTCCATGGCTGCCACCTTCATTTTCTTTTCTTCAGTATAGTTGTGACATGAAAATAAATGCTCAATCTTCATTTCCCACTCCAAATAGGCCTCCGGATCACTTTTTCCTTTAAAAGATGGTATATTAAGCTTCAACCCTTCAATTCTGTCCTCTCTATCAACATTCTCATTATTTCTTCTTCTCCTTCTTTCATCCCTCCCTCTATGTCTATTATCATCATGATTCCCTTGATTTTCTAAGTGTTCAATTCTCTCATATAAGTCCTCTGTTTATTCCCTCATCATCGTTTGCATTCGATCCATAATGGCATCGATTAGCAACCTGTTTTCTCTCTCACGAGGAGGGCTACCTTCACCACCTGCACCTGCCATAATTCAAGGAAAAGAACAAGAATAAAAGAAATTGGACCTCACCACTCGCTCACGTGTTTACACTCTTAAAATGTATCACTCGTGTTTGTTGCTCTCTATTAGGCTTTTGTGTAGTGTGCTCTCTTGTCTTTTTCCTCTCAATAGCTCTCTTTAAGTTCTTAACAGAATCTCCAAGAACACTCAAGAGCACAATCCCAAACTCAAGAATTCGTAATGACACAATACAAATTGGAAATATGTCAAAGAAGGCAAGATAAAGAAAACCAAACCAAATTGAAGGAATATTATTCAAGGAAGACACTTTGGACCTGATTTGAGAGTAGTAGTGTGTAACCAAACTAATTTTTTTTATATAAAAACCTGATGCTTCAATAAAATGGAATTTGTAATTTTGGAATGAAAAATTCAGATTGCAGTAATGCTAAACTGAATTTGATTGAATTCCCCACAAAACAAGCTATTATTTAACACACTAACAGCATACTACTCAAGGAACATGGATTGAAAGGATTAAAAATCAGGAACAATGATGAACATAGGATGAACCTTAAGAACACAAGTGCAAAAATTATGAACACAACAAGAAATTGAAACAAACAGAATATCAAAGGAACAAATTAAGTCCAATGAGACCCCTAAGAAGACAAGGAATAGTGAAATAAAATGTTTCAAGTGTTTGGGAAGAGGTCACATAGCTTCAGAATGTCCAACTAAGAAGACTATGTTACTTAAAGAGGATGGAGAGATTACTAGTGAGTCTTCTTCAGATTCTGCCTCACATGATGAAGAAGATGAGTATATTGAAGAAATAATACCGGAAGGAGATTTGTTTATGGTAAGAAGGATGTTGGGTAGCCAAGCAAAAGACCTGGATGATAGTCAAAGGGAGAATATTTTTCATACTAGTTGCCTTATCCAAGGAAAGGTATGCTCTTTAATTATTGATGGAGGGAGTTGTACCAATGTTGTAAGTGCTAGAATGGTGTCAAAATTGGGTTTGGAAACCAAACCTCACCCGTTGCCTACAAGCTTCAATGGCTTAGTGTGGATGGTGAAGAGACTCTAAGCAAACAAGTTGATGTGAACTTCTCCATAGGAAAGTATGAGGATACAGTTTTATGTGATGTGGTGCCAATGGAGGCTTGTCATTTGCTTCTAGGGAGACCTTGGCAATATGATAAGAAAGTTATTCATGATGGTTACACCAACAAATTCTCTTTTGTGCATAAAGAAAAGACTATTCTTGCACCTTTGACTCCAATAGAAGTTAGTGAGGATCATTTGAAAATGAGAGATAAAAGAAAGCAAGAGAGAAAAGAAAGTGGAGAGAAAAAGGGGAAAGAAAGTGGAAGAGAGCAAGAAAAAGAGAAAAAAAAAGAGACAAACACAAAATTTGTTTATAAAAGAAAAAGAGGTGAAAAAGGCTATGCAATTGAAAAAGCCAATGCTCTTACTTTTGAGTAAAGACAATAATAATATCAAAAATGCAAGTCTTACTAACTCTCTTCCAAATGAGGTTTCTTCTATGTTGCAGGAATTTAAAGATGTTTTTCCTAAAGAGGTTTCTCATGGGTTACCACCTCTAAGAGGTATAGAACATGAAATTGATCTCATTCCAGGGGCTTCATTGCCTAACAGACCAGCCTATAGGAGTAACCCACAAGAGACTAAAGAGATTCAAAGACAAGTTGAAGACTTGATGCAAAAAGGATGGGTGCAAGAAAGCCTAAGTCCATGTGCAGTTCCAGTCATTCTAGTACCTAAGAAAGATGGAACTTGGAGGATGTGCACTGATTGTAGAGCCATCAATAACATCACGGTAAAGTATAGGCACCCCATTCCTAGATTGGATGATTTATTGGATGAATTGCATGGTGCTTGTGTCTTTTCTAAAATTGATTTGAAAAGTGGATACCATCAAATTAGGATTAGAGAAGGGGATGAATGGAAAACAACTTTTAAAACTAAATATGGGCTGTATGAATGGTTGGTTATGCCCTTTGGTTTAACTAATGCACCTAGTACCTTCATGAGATTAATGAATCATGTGTTAAGGGAATTTTTAGGGAAGTTTGTTGTAGTGTATTTTGATGATATTCTGATTTATAGCAAATCCTATGATGATCACCTTGTGCATTTGAGGTATGTTGTGGAAGCACTAAGGCATGAGAAATTGTATGCTAACATGGAAAAATGTGTGTTTTGTATAGACCATGTTGTTTTTCTTAGTTTTGTTGTTAGCTCACAAGGAGTGCAAGTTGATCAAGAGAAGGTGAAATCTATTCAAGAGTGGCCAACTCCTAAGAATGTAAGTGAGGTGAGAAGCTTTCATGGCTTAGCTAGTTTCTATAGGAGATTTGTTAAAGATTTCAGTACCATAGCTGCACCCTTGAATGAAGTGATTAAAAGGCATGTTGGTTTAAATGGGGTGAAAAACAAGAGAAAGCCTTTGCTGCCCTCAAAGATAAATTAACTCATGCACCTATTCTTGTATTGCCTAATTTTTCTAAATCTTTTGAGATTGAACGTGATGCATCTAATGTGGGGATAGGGGCTGTTTTGATGCAAGAAGGGCATCCTATTGCCTATTTTAGTGAAAAACTGAATGGGGCTGCTCTTAATTATTCCACATATGATAAGGAATTGTATGCATTGGTAAGGGCTTTGCAAACATGGCAAAACTATCTCTTGCCCAAAGAGTTTGTCATCAACAGTGACCATGAGTCCTTAAAGTACTTAAAAGGACAAGGCAAGCTTAACAAACGGCATGCCAAATGGGTAGAGTTCTTGGAGCAGTTTCCCTATGTGATCAAGCACAAGAAAGGTAAGTCTAATGTCGTTGCAGATGCACTTTCAAGAAGGTATGCTTTGTTCTCTACTCTTGAAACTAAGTTCATTGGTTTTGATCATATTAAGGCATTGTATGAGCATGATCCAGACTTTGCACAAATCTATAAAACTGGTGTGGATGCTGCTCAAAATGGATTTTTTAGGCATGATGATTACTTGTTTAAAGAAAAGAGATTGTGTGTTCCTAAAGGTTCCATTAGGGAATTACTTGTGAAAGAGGCACATGCGGGGGGGGGGGGATTAATGGGACATTTTGGAATCCAAAAGACTCTAGACATGCTGCATGAACATTTTTATTGGCCACACATGAAGCGTGATGTACATAAATTATGTGAAAGATGCATTGTATGTAAGCAGTCTAAGTC